>DF241805.1:53366-63626 GCA_000507305.1 Breviolum minutum Mf 1.05b.01
GAGCGGAACGTGAGCGGAACTGGAGCGGAACGGAGACGGACGGAGCGGAACGTGAGCGGAACGTGTAGCGGAACTGAGCGGAACGTGAGCGGAACTGAGCGGAACTGAGCGGAACTGAGCGGAACTGAGCGGAACTGAGCGGAACTGAGCGGAACGGAGCGGAACTGAGCGGAACTGAGCGGGACGGAGCGGAACTGAGCGGAACGGAGCGGAACGGAGCTTGTGATAATTCTGTTGGTTCCAGGAAATTCCAATCATGCAGCATGCAGCAAGGATTAAGCCAATTGCGGCCTAAGTTACACGATTCGATGATGTCTCTGGTTCCATGGAGACTTCATCAGCATACGTCATAACATCCCAAACAGGGGTCACTTCCCCAATGGAACATTCCAGCGTCTCCACCATTTGACACACGCTATCCTGACAGTCTGCACTTTTGGATGAAGGTTGAATATGGCTCAATTCCTTTTTGAATGTTTGACAAGATGATCAAGATGACACTCTTCCCCAATGCACGATTTTTCAGCTAGCTTTGATCTGAGACACAATGACAGATTCTGAATTGTCATCGCCATCGTCCATGCGGAGCATAATGAAATATAGCCGCGATCTTGTTTGAGGCATTCCAAATGAAGAAGACCTGATGGGTTTGGAAAATATTGAAATCCTACATCTGGATTTGAGTTGGATGACAAATTAATGGATAAAATAAAACTTCCCTGGACAAACAATAACTTAACCAGCAGCCCTTGAACCGCCCCATACAAGTTTGCAAGGGAGATGCTTCAGACGCAGAACTCGTACGCAATAGCCCTCGACCAGCTCCAATCCAATCTCTTCCCCATTCAGCGACCCGTTGAGAATGAAGTCAAGAGGAGTCTGGCAAAGAGCGCAATGCAGAACGGATTGCCAAATAATAAATCTACAAGTCACTGCCATGTGTTGGGTCATATCTTGTCTTTTGTGTGAAGAAGATTTTCTCCAGAAACAGTGACAAAGGAACTAAGCAAAGGACATCTTTTCTTGTTGGCAAACCCTTCATCAATTTTTCCCTGGCAAAAACCAGTAGATCAAATTCTGGAAACTTGCATGAATTCATCTAGCAGCGGATGGCATGGCCTTTAGCACATCCAAAGTGTCTTTGCAAATGTTCTTCTCAATCTGGGATCTTCCATCTTGAATCATGGCTGATTCCAGGAACCTAATTGAATTTGGTATTGCCTCCGGCAAAATCTGAGCAATGCAAGAAGGATGCAAGGACCTAGTTGGTTTCGTTTTTTTGAACGCGTACACAAACTTCATCGAATGCTTTGGCAGCTCGCCATCGCAATGGTAACAGCGCATGCCTTTACGAACTACTGGAGACAAGTCTGTGATTCCCAACTCTCTTTGGAAAAATGAACTTCCAGGTTTGACTTTCAAGTTCTGTGTACCATTTTCAGCAGGAATTGGACCTGGATCGGAAATCCCAAGAGCTTCTTCTGCTTGGACGCTCCGTTCCAACTTGCCTGCTTCTTCCAACTCACATTCGGCTTGCTTGGAAATGTAGGACTCGAAGATATCTTTATCTGGCTGAAATCCATTGGACCTTGCATGGGCATTCTAGACACCATAGCAGACTGTATCCAGTATCCAGTTTACAGTATACATGCAGTATATAATATCATACAAGGATGAAAACTTTGGAGAATTGGCTTGTGGGCATGGTCTGGCTTTGGTGGCTTTTCAAAAAAATTAATATAAACATACTGTACAATCATTAAATCAATAACCAAGGGACTGATCAAGGAGGTGGCCCAAGAGATTCTCATCATAATTGGGTTCCTCCCCAGGGAATGGGTCATGATTCTCCTCTTCAAAATGGAAGTCTGCACCCTCATCTCTTCTAGACTCTGGCAAGATATCGTTCTTCTGCAACTTCTGCCTGCCAAGGCCTACTTTTCGCTTCTTTTTCAAGGATTCAGGAAGTTCGATTCCAAATGGCAATGATGATCTAGGCTTCAATTTTCGCTTTCGAGTACGATCCACGTCATCAGAGCCATACCCCAAATATGCCCGACGAACAGGGCTGACTTCACACACTAAATGATTTCCCAACTTCCTGCAATCTTCAAAAGTCTCACCATTCACAGGTCTGTAGTTGTAGAAGGACACCTCAAGCCAAAAAGGATTCTTGACAACTGCAAGCAGGGATGGGGACAAGTTAGCGCCTAAACTATCCAATGCATAACGTCTTCCTACTCAGGATACATCTTGTCTATAGTCTAGACATCATAGACCACTTAGCAACTTTTGATTTCACTGAAATACTAAAACCAGAACCATGAAAACTACAAGAACAAATGAGCTCAAAAATTGCGCTATACTTGTTGCAGCCATGACTCATACATGCCAAATTTGTCTTCAGTCCCTCCAGCAAAGACAAATTCTCTGCACATGCGCTGGACTATCTGGTGTGAGGATTCAATTTGCGGTTCTCCCTGGACAACTGATAGCTGTAACGCATTGAGAGAAGTGTGGCCATATCTTGCAAAAATGTGCACCACTGGTCGCTTGCCAACATTGCCTAGTACACCCCAATATTTCCCAAGGCAGTGAAGAGTTGAACTTGAGGAGCTCGAACTCGATGATGTAGCGCAAGGAGGAATCATCTCAAAACAGCACAAAGGTACCTCTGCTTCCAAACCAGCTTGCGCAATGTGATCTTGTAATTGGTTCACGACAGAGCATGTCACAGCATAATGAGAGGAGCAATGACAAACCCCACCTGTCAATAAGGCACAGGCTTTTTTGAAAATTGGTGGCTTTCGAAGATTTGGAATCACAGACCGGTCAAAACCCATAATGTCGCCCAAGCCCTCCTTGAGTTCATTGTCGGTCTGCGAGTCAATAACAAACTCTGGCCGCAGAGGCGTCAAATGGTTTCCCAAACCTAAACCTGAAGACCACACAGCATGCTCTGAAACTGATTGGAGGGTCTTGTCAAGCCTTGCTCCGTCCAGTCGGCGCTGCTGACTCTGTGACAACAAAACGGGAGATTCTGGATCATCCTGTTCCACGTTGCCAAAGTCAGAATCTTGCTCTGTCTCATCGACCACAAATGCTTTGCTCTTGAGCTGCGCCCTCAATCGCTGCTGTTTCTCAGCTCGTTCCTGCCACCTTGCCCTTTCCTCCACAGACACAGTAGACCACAAATCCCCAATTTCACGATATGTCATATTCCCAAATGCGTTCTTGTCGGACCTCAAATGCTGCAACAACAATATCCTCACAGAACACAAACCTCCTGAAACATCTGCTGCTCTCTACTTTCATTCTTTTCCAAAATATTACACTGTAAATTAAACGCCTAAAATGATACATAAAATTTGCAGATACAAATTTAAATGTATAGAAACTGAAATTCTGTAATAGTCAATGCACCCCAATCCAAAACTTTCAGGACAAATTAAGAAAATACATTGAAGCTGACTCGAGAAGCATTACGTGTTTGGCGAATGCATTGTATGCAGATAGACGCCGAGTTTTCCGGAGTGGACCAGCTGCCCTACTGGACGTCCTGAGGCAAATTGCAGAATTAAATAATTTAGTAACGGTGTGCCAAAAAAGTCCTGGAGCTCACGACCACGGCTTTACATTGAACTATTTCAATCAAGATCACTGGAAATAAAACCATTGGAAATGGAAATAATATATTTTTCAAATTCTGACCAAGCCACAAGCATTGCTTCACCATTCCCTTGCAGGAGGAAGTTTTTCTCTCTACCTCTTTTCGAAGTGACAAAGAAGTTGGCCGGGCAGACTCAACTTCCCGTTTCAGAAGCATCCTGCTAACCTTTCGACGGCTGCCAAAGCATTCCTTCTCCAAGTTGCTTTTGATAGACTGAAACTCCTTGGCAACCGTCATAATGTAGCTTGAAGCTTGCACTGTATGAGGACGTCGCGGAACAAGTTTATGATACCCAGAATCCCTTTGGAGACATGCGTGTTGCTTCTCCACTTGCACTGAGCTCAACGGCAGCTCCATCAAGACATCCCGCAGCAAATCTTGCAACTCCTTGACCTTGCCCAAATATTCATCACCTCTCAGTTGACGATTTCCATCCAGCCAATGCAACAAGACCTAGCTGGCCAATCCAAGAATAGAAAATAATGTCTGTAGAATTTGCGTTGACTAATTTAATCTAATTCAACTCTCATATAATTTAATTCGGTTTAGTTCAAATGACATGACAAATTTCAACTGTTCAAAGCGCCTTGGTGAATGGCCCATCCATACAAAGATTGCACACGCCAAAAGATGTCTTGACATGCTCCAGAAAATCAGCTGCTTCGGATGGTGTACGCTCAGGGGCAGCAATGTAAAACAATCTGAAGGGCAAAAACTTTGTTGGCAAATGCAGCCGTCTCCAGGAATCGCACATTGCCATTGCAAGCTGCTTGAAACAATGTTGGAAATCACATTCCTTGACACCCGCAAAGCCATACCAACAATCATCGGTCTTTGGAGAACACATCAGCTTGCCGTATGTGCACACAACGTCTTTGGACCGGGATCCACTTGCGAACTGCAAATTGAGGTTCAGGAGTGTTGTGGCAGTAGAGGGGCACTGGCTGCCTGGAAGGGAAAGGCCTCTTAATCTCAAATGAAACCGATGCCGTGTAGACTCCACGCGGCTGAGCTCATCCGAATAAGTACTCAATGGCTGGGTGATGACCATGGCTGTCAACAACTTTTCCTAAGGACATCAGCAACAGCAATATATTGCCTTTGTTTTCATTTCAACATGATGACATCTCAAACTGTTTGCATCAAAACTTGATAACTGTATAATAATAATTACTGAATAAATCAAATTGGAAATGTATTTAAAAAAACGCATGCCACAACCCTTGAACAAGAGGGAGAACTGTTTGTTTATTTCCAGGACAAGTGACACGTGCGGCTCCTTCTGTGAAAAGTTTGGCAGTCTTGACCAATCGAACTTTCTGACGCATGGCGGGTGCAGAGTCTGCGTCATCCTCATGGATTGGCGGCAAGTCATTTTCGCCAAAGCCCGGTCCACTGATGGCTTGACTGAGGAATAGCGGAAATATCCCATGTAGCATACAGCCTCTGAATGCCCAATGAGCTGCTTCATCGAACCCCTTCCACCGGTAAAGCAAGGGGATTTGCGGCAAATGAGAGAAAACATGGGAAAGTGCAGAGCGAAGTTTTGCTTTACTCTCTGAATGCGATGCACAACAACCAGGGCCACACCAATGCAAAATTGATCCTCTTTGAAGACCTTCCAGCCAGGAGTTGTTAAAATAATTGACGACTTCCTCGCAAGCTTCTTCTGACAAGTCAGAGCAGCAAAGGGCCAGAATCCTTCTGTTGTTCTCCTTATCAAATATTTGGTTCAACGAATAGAAAACAAAGAAATGCAAACCAGCAAAAAAATCAAACCTTTACTATTGCTTTTGAAAACCTTCCACCAAAAATACAAATGTTTCATTTGATGGGACTTTGACTATGGGACATGGAAAAATTGCAAATTGGTTTAATTAGCAAAGACTCTTTTGCTAGCTGCACGGAAACCGGCAGTACAGGAACCTGTCGTCGTTCCAAATTCTGTTCCAAGTCCTGCATAAACCTTTCGAAAAAAGTTGCGAAACTGCTGGATCGCATGCAGTGGGCCATCCTCACAAGCCCCGAAGCTAATCCTTCCACTGCCAAAATCGCTGGCCTTTTGGCAAGACATGCTTGATGCTGAAAGCAAGCTACATTCAGCTCACATGTACCCAATGCCAGAGGATCTTGAGAAGATCGCTTCATTTCCCAATCAGTTTGCTCCGCCGCAAGCAGTGTCATGTTGGCTTGCAAGCTGTCCATACCTGACCCAGTGCAAGTGGTGTCGGTGACAGTCTTGATAGTAGTGAAGAAAAAGCTGGGAGACCTTGTGATTTGTTCGTGTTTCTTTTTCCTGACCTTAATGCCTTTAAACCCTCTACACCTCTATTCTAGGCATAGTCCAAGCACAGCACAAACCATTCAATGCAAATAGGTCCAAGTTGCAGGATATTATCACTTTTATGGGAATCTGTTGCAATGCATCTTCAACTTGTATGTGTTTGCCTGAGCCGGCCGAAGAAAGAACTGACCATTTTTGAAGCCGGTGTCTAATAGTAAATGCATTCGCTTGAGGGAGAACCTGGGATGGAGCATGGATAGTCACGAATTGTAGTGGGACATGATCTGATCGTCTTGCTGCCAGCGATTGGCACATGCCCAGAACAGAAACCATTTTCTTAGCTTTGGTCTTTTTTGAAGCATCCTCTTCTGAATTGTTGGTGCCTTGGATCCAAATGTTGGTATCATCTGCAACACGAACCAAAATCAGGTGCCGCATCCCACTCTGCAAAAAATTTGAAAGTTCAGCCCTTTGCGCTTGCACATGGGATAACACACCAATTGCCCTGAACCGTTTGGCTTGTCTGTCGCTTTGCACGTTGGACTCGTACCCCACAATTTGGCCACTGTCGGTTGTAAACTGCGAGAATTGCTGCCTCAGGTGGCATTGGAAAATTTAAGCTAAAACCAAAGTCAAAGCCAAATTATAGTTTTAAACAGTTAAACAGAGTTAAACAGTAAACATTCTATCCTGTTGTTTGCAACCGTGTCACGTCTTGGAATTCCCTTTATTCAAATTGCTGGACCACGACCCAAAAGCAACTCGACAAATACGTTGCGCTTTGTCGCTGCTAACTTCGGCAATCTTGTTCATAGATGTCAAATGCTTCCGCGCCATCCCCAACTTGACACGTAATCTATGCACTGTCCCCGCTGGCCGCCCTTGTTCCTGCACGATTTGCTCTGCGTCTTCAGCCGCAGAAGCATCAGCGCTATTGCCATTGCCATCCTCGCCACCAGATTCTCTGAAAGGGTTTCTTGCAGGCGCCCGCCACAAATCACTTAGAGGCATTGCTGACAGAAACGAGGATTAAGATTAAACTATGCGTAGGCTGCTTAGATCATAGAACTGCATAAATGAACCGTACCTTACCTTTAATTTCATAATATTACAGTATTTCAAGTTTTCTAATTTCAATACTTCTTGATTGATGCCAATGAATCTACATATGGCTTAACATAAATCAAAGAAATAATTCCTTTGCTGGAATGCCTCATGCGTGCCGCTCCCCCTGGGCACTTGACGGAAAATCCGGAAGAATGCAATTTTCTTGAAGCATGCCCAAGAATATCCAAGAATGACACATGACATGATTCCCTTGCAGTCGGTAGCGCGGGTTCTCTAGTTCTTTCTCATTCATTTCAACCAAATCTGACAAAAGAATTCTTGCATCATGTTAAAGTACGATTGCTCCTCTCTCTGCGTCACACCACCCAGCCTGATAGCCATCTGGGTCCGGGGCTTGGCCAATCCGCTTGTTGCAGCCCTCAACGTTCTCCAAAATCACGCACCTCTGCCACCAATTCGACAAGCTTGCATCAAAGACCCCATCTCGACATGTCCGAAAAACAAATGCATGAGCCTGTGGTTGGGAGTAGTGAGCAGTGGTATGTAAGCAAAAACAGTAGTATCAATAGAGTTTCCCATCCAGTTTTGCCATGAACAACCCCTTTCAAATCGGGGCACCTGGGCCTGTTTCGCTTAATAACCCGCACTGCTTCAACCAATGGTACTGCTCGTGGGTCCTTTGCAAGAAGGTGATGGCTGTATGATGCAGGAGATTGTACAATGTTTGTTGGCTCATGGCTCGGATCTACGCATTTTCCCCAACGGTTCATCATGGTTCATCATTTTGTGCATTTGGCTCTGATTCTATCATCTGTCTATGAATAATCTATGTCCATGTCTAGACTATATTCGTCAAGGCTCCAAAGTCTTCTGGTCAGACAGAGTAAGCATGGCAGCCATTGATTTGTGCGTGTAGCGGTTGGAGTTCTCTTGTGAATAGAGCTTGCAGGTGAAGCCAACTATCCAGAAATCCAAGGGAAGGTAGTCCTGTGCCAGTGAGAATCAAAACAACAATGAGCTAACCAGGAACCCCCTAGTTTGGTGATGGCATCTTCCCGGGCTAATCATTTTTCCAGCAACTGAAATCATAGATTACAACCAAAACACAGTCAAAAATCAATGACTACAGGCCTCTGACCAAAAATCAACAAAATATCAAATATCCATTTGTCATTGGTACTAGTACTGATCACTAAGACTATCACTGTCACTGGTCAAATAGTATATTATAGTATTTATAGTATTATAGTATGATAGATGTTGTATGGATCCTGAACTCCTGGGTGTCCCATGGTTGTCTCACTGAAGATACCGGCCTTCTTCAGGTTTGTAAAACTTGAATGGTTGGTTGGATGGGGACTGTCCCGGAGTTAGAAGAGAGATTGTTGGACAATTGGTTTTGTGGGAAAATTACCACAGAGGTCTTCATCTTCACAAATAATTGTAGGGTTGGAGGGGTGTTAGAAATTCTAGTTAGAAACAGCAGAAATTTCATCCTTTTTCACCCTCTGGGGTTGTTGTAACTTGTAACACGTCCGGTAACCAACAAGGTTTCACACAACTCTATGGAAGTTCCCTTTCAGCACGATCCCAAAACAGCCCAATGGTCGCAAGAAAAATCGCCCGAAAACCAGTTCATCTTGATTTTTGTGGCACTAGGCAAACATGTCATGTGGCTTGTGGTTGCACCACTCCATTTGAAAAAAGCCCTAATATTATATTCGAAACCACCACTCACCACCTGCAACTTTTGTAGGGGGCCGCCTTGGCCATAATGGGAGGCTCAAATAATTTTTGTTTTTACAGTAATAAAAACTATAAAACGCTCATGTCCAACTAGCAGCAAAGAAAGAATATGCCTCCGCCTTCAAGAAAAACAACGAATGAAAACACCAGCAACACAGAAGATCAAAACAAATGCAAACAAAAACCACCGCAACACCATGCTACAAGGGGGGTGCACAGGGGAACGCTTCTCACCGCACCAGACCGCAAGCAGTGGCAACAACCTTGAAGCTGCCGATTTGCTTCACCCTTCACTGCATCAAGCAAAGCGCGCAGGTGAGTAGCAGAATCGGCTTCCATGGACCCTGTGAACTTCACAAAGGTCATGTTCGTCTCGGATCCCACGTACCATCTCAACCGTTCGATTTGGTCGTGGTAAATCCTGTTGGGTCCTGCAGGCATGCCGACCACATGAACATGCACGACGAAAGAAACAAACAAACGCAAAGGAAACACAATACGCAGCTGAAACGCGACCGCCAACAAAGAACACACGCCGAACACAACGACCAAGATACAACAACCAACAACCCAACAAAAATACAACACGAGTCACATGTCACAGAACGCCGCAAATGCAAAGGAAGCATGGGTACAGAAAGCCTGCCGCGCCTGCAACACCGATGGCAACGCAGACCAAATTATCACAATGGAGACATTGCTCTCATCAGCCGGAAGTCGGGAATGCGTGTTGGCACGTTCAACGCTAGCTTTGCATTGCTCCGACTCCGTCGCCGATTGAGGCACATCCATCATGGCCTTGGCGCAGGCGAGCCTTGCCAAGCTGCAGGCCATGCACTTGGCGGGTACTCCTCAAAGACGGCGGAGGAAAGTCCAGCAAAGCGTCACCTTTCCTTCTGTAGCGTTTGCCTTGCTCTTCTTCAGCATCTTGCCCTGCCTCTTCTCTGTTGATCTCCTCGTCAGTTCTTGCGGTTTCACTTGCTACGGGCCTTTCCGCACCAGCTGGCCAGGTCACTTCGACGTCGCGCTCTGACACATGACAGTCCGTCATGTGAGCCACCGCAAAAGCTCTTCGTAGAGATTCCCTGCCAAGGCCTTGGTCGGGAAGATCGGAAGCTTTTTACGTGGGTCCTCGAAGTGCTGGAACAGAATGGCGATGAGCACCTTCGTCTTCCCCGCACCAATCCTCGCATCGCTTGCATGGGCTGAGCGGATGAGCCCATGCTTCTGCCGTCTGCTGGTACAGCTCGTGGCCCTTGCGCAGCTGGTGTTCCTTCCAGAACTGCAAAACGCCTTTGAGGCATTTACTGGTTGAAGCTATTCGCGATCTTGGGGCTGCACTGATTCCCAAAGAAGATCTTCGCCCCTTCCGCAAGCCAACCAACAACAAACCAACCAACCAAACCAACCAAACCAATCAAACCAACCAAACCAACCACAACCAACAAACACAACACAACACACACACACACACACACACACACACACACAC
>DF241806.1:0-48326 GCA_000507305.1 Breviolum minutum Mf 1.05b.01
CCTTACACCTAGTTTAGCAGGTACAAAGCTATTCGCAGTAATGATATTTATAAATCACATGTTTTTTTAAAGATCTTTTGTTCGAAGTTATTTTAGTTCTGAGGGCAATCGAGCTGCTGTGCCAGGTGTGTTCCGAAGAATTGGCGCTAGAAGCAGAAGTTGAGGAAACTCTTCAGTGTCTCGATGAATTTGAGCCCCATCTGTTTGGTTGAATTCCATTTGTGATGCGATTTGATGGATTTCCTGTCTACTTGGTACTTGTGCCAACCTGGTGCCATTGATGGGTTTTGGAATCCCAGCCGACCAGTTGATATCGTAAATCTATCCATGAAAATGACAATGTTGAGAAAAAACCCATCCGAAATTTTGCATGCAGGGCTATTTCTTGTGTAAGAAAAACATCCCGATCTGTTGAATTTGGTACATAAATTCCCGAAAAAAAGATGTTTGGTACATCAATTCCCGAAAAAAAGATGTTTGGTAGATCAATTCCCGAAAAAAAAAAGATGTTTGGTACATAAATTCTCGAAAAGCATGATGTTTGGTACATAAATTCCCGAAAAAAAGATGTTTGGTACATAAATTCCCGAAAAAAATGATGTTGATTTGGTACATAAATTCTCGAAAAGCATGATGTTTGGTACATAAATTCCCGGAAAAAAGATGTTTGGTACATAAATTCCCGAAAAAAAAATGTTTGGTACATAAATTCCCGGAAAAAAAGATGTTTGGTACATAAATTCCCGAAAAAAAATGATGTTGATTTGGTACATAAATTCTCGAAAAGCATGATGTTTGGTACATAAATTCCCGGAAAAAAGATGTTTGGTACATAAATTCCCGAAAAAAAAATGTTTGGTACATAAATTCCCGGAAAAAAGATGTTTGGTACATAAATTCCCGAAAAAAATGATGTTGATTTGGTACATAAATTCTCGAAAAGCATGATGTTTGGTACATAAATTCCCGGAAAAAAGATGTTTGGTACATAAATTCCCGAAAAAAAAATGTTTGGTACATAAATTCCCGGAAAAAAGATGTTTGGTACATAAATTCCCGAAAAAAAGATGTTTGGTACATAAATTCCCGAAAAAAAGATGTTTGGTACATAAATTCCCGAAAAAATGATGTTTGGTACATAAATTCTCGAAAAGCATGATGTTTGGTACATAAATTCCCGAAAAAAAGATGTTTGGTACAGAAATTCCCGAAAAAAATGATGTTTGGTACATAAGTTCTCGAAAAGCATGATGTTTGGTACATAAATTCCCGAAAAAATGATGTTTGGTACAGAAATTCCCGGAAAAAAATGATGTTTGGTACATAAGTTCTCGAAAAGCATGATGTTTGGTACATAAATTCCCGAAAAAATGATGTTTGGTACAGAAATTCCCGGAAAAAATGATGTTACATTGTTTTTTTTGTTTTTCCCAAGTTGGTAATTTTTCATCAGCTTTCACAGGTTTCACCGTACTGAGGCGTGTAACATTGGGAGCTCAACTCGTGAGGTGAGGTCTCAGGAAGTGGTCAAATGGTTAGGTAGTTTCCTGGTTGTTTTTTTTGGGGGGTTTATTTGTAGCAATATACAGATACCTGGACCCTCCAAGGGGTGCCAAATGGATGGGAAAGGGTGCCATTAAGCAACCCCTTAGTGATTAAACACCACCCATTGGAGGGTCCTGGTAGATAGTAATATGATTTTTATGTGAAATGGTGGTAAAGTTTTAGATTTCAAGATATTACTAAATATGCCATTTCTCCAGATATTTGTGTTGTAATATCCACATTTCTGGTATATATGATCTTGGGTTGAAAACGGTACACACCATCCATGGACAATTGTATGTTCTTGTCGAATCTATGGACTTGCAGGTGTTGGGGCTACACCTTACATCACATTGATGATCTGCAGGCGCTGCAAAAGGTGAAAAAATGGTAGCCTGAAACATCGAATCTTATTTCTCAAGATGGGAGTGGTTGATTGATATTGGCTTCACCATTTTATACATCTAGATTCATATAGTTATATAGTACATACTGACAAAACTGTGGGAATTTTAGTGCAAAATTTCACGTGCAGTTTCTGTATCAGGATTGCGGAAAGCCGCCAGAACGTTGGATCACTCCCTACCTGACGTCTGGCTCCCCAGGTAAATAGCACTTGATGCGGGTTTTCGCGCAATGGGCTTGTTTCGATATGATGCCAACATGTGAAAGAAACTACACCCCGGAAGATTAACATGGAACACAATAAATGGAGGTTTGGTTCAGATCAGTTTCCTTTCTTTTCATGGGTGATGGCAGTAGGTTCCATCATGTTCATCTTCCAGGCTGTAGATGTTGTGAGCATTTTTGATGATCCAAATCCATTGCCTTGGCGAATAAAGATCATCGGTTTTGGCACAATTGATGAGGTTTGGCAACTTCAAGCGCGAAATCGCTGCCTGCAAGGCCACAAAGAGAAGGGATCAATTTGTCATGGCCATTCCCCACTCCCTCCATTTGGGAGGGAGCTAAAGAACCTGAGAAGTCTCAGATTTTCGATGTGACCTTTTTGAAGCTGAAAAAAGAAATGGCAGGTTGAAACCTTTGTATTTTTTTTTTTACCACTCATACTGTTTGATTGAAATCTGCAGGTAGTGCTGCCATCGTCAAATGTCGTGGGAAATGATTATTTTGGCATCAATGTGAATCCTAATGGGTATAGAAACCGCAACAATTGCTTACCATTTTTTAAAAATACATGGCACATGTGTGTTTTTCGCCTATGAATTCCTTAAGAATTTTTGGTACACAAAAAAACTCGCAGTCATCCAGGTCCGATCCGTGGGTGAAGAATGGCAAAAAAGGGGCGAACTGATGATGCAAGATCCACCAGTAGTGTCCTGGCAGTGGGGAAACTTGTCAGCACTGGGGAAAGCCAATAACCCCCGAACCAAAAAAAAACATCAGACATGAATAAAAGATGTGAAGATATCCTATCCAAGGATTTTTTTAAAGGATATTTATAGGGATTTGTATGAGTTATGGTAGCTATGGTGAGTTATATCCTAACAAAAAAATCCTGGTTAAGTTGTTGCTGCCAGGATGCGTCCCTTCTTTGGCCGAGCTGGGCTTTTCCAGTGAGGAGTTAGCAGAAGCTGAAGGCTGTCGAGAGAAGTCTGCGATTCCCTGGAGAGGTGGTGAGAGAAGCTCGGGCGAATTTCCCCCGTGAGTTCAGGGGGTTTGGAACCGCTTTGGGAAGTTGGTTGTAATTTGGACTCGGATTTTTTTGCATAGCGAAAACATGGAATGTCAGTGGTCAAAAAAAAAGACCTCAAGCTTTCTTTTGAATGCAATCCTGCGCCCGAATTTGAGACATGCAGATGTGAAACCCGATAACCTTTGTGCCAACATTTTGAGAACTCCAAACAAATCCACTATATATCTAGGTGGTGGTTTCAACTATTTTTTATTTTCATCCCTATGTGGGGAAATGATCCAACTTGAGGAATATTTTTCAAATGGGTTGAAACCACCAACCAGATACTGTATCTATTCACATGGATGGGTGGCATCTCTATCTTTGGTGCCTTTGTTGTTGACACTCTAAGGCATAGCTTTGGCTCGTTTGCAGCAATATGTTTGGGAGCGTTCAGCTCTCAAACAGCTCCTTTGCTTGAATTTAGCTACTGAAACCGAAAGGAGAACACTACAACCTGACATATAATTGTAATTGTATATGATTACATAATGATTATAAATATGATTATAATCTATATTTATATCAATGCACATATCATCAACACTTAAATTTACTATCAACATATATATATATGTATACATATCAATCAATATATCATGAAGTAGCATTGTTTTTTCGAGATGGGATTCTGCATTCGGGGTCCCAACCAAGGTATGTGGGTACAACCGACTGGACTGCCAGTGGAAAATGTGGTGCTCCAAATGATCAAACCTCCAAGTTTGCTTGGCGGCAAGTTATACGAAATCATTCTTGAGTTTCACCATGGATCCGCGGTTCCAAGATGATCCATCTTTGACGTATAATTGATGCATCATTTTATGCATCAATAAACATTGAGAATTTCCATAAGTTTCTGGATGTTGTTTTGCTCTCCAAGCAAGGAGTGCTTGCTGTTTTTGTGAGTATTAAGGTTGTAGTTGACGTTTCGGGACTGTTTAAGGTTGTCTCCATTCCTAGCTTTTGGATGCTTGTCACCCCGGCTGCTCTACTGGGAGATCCTGCGCTTTGAAAAGAGCAATCGTGGCAAAGGACCCAAAGGGTTGATCAACTCATTGCTTTGGCGCGACTTTTACCGCTTCATCGTTTTTTTGCTGCACATTTTTTGAGTGGCTTTTTGGATGCGGTGATTTTTTGTAGGAAAGTTAAAGAACCGGTTAACATATGGGGATAGTAGGTGCTATCCAATGATCTTTGAAAAAAAAACAGAGGTGAAAACATTTGCAGTTCACAAAAAAAGGCCAGACATCTTTTATATAGATGGGGGGGTGATTTTTTTTTTCCATTCAAACCCAACTTTACCCTTTCTCCCATAATCATGGTTCAGTGGAATTCAGGGCGGTTTTTGAAAGGTAACGATCCTATTGGAAGGGAGCCCATTTTTCACTGAACCATGATTATGGGTACGTTTCGGGGTAGCTGGATCAAAGTGTGAGGTTTACTTTGCTTGGGGTGATCGAATGTATCACCTTTATGGACCTATGAGTTGTGGTTCAGTTCCGGGAGGTCACAGAGTACCTACCAAGTTGCTTGGTGGTTGGTGTTGGATATGGAGGACATGGGGCTTCTCTTTGAAGGAAAAAAAACAATCCTTTTTGAAAGATATATTAGTATGTAATATGTATATATATATATATATATTGTACAATTGCCATTCTTCAAGAAAGCGGACAGCTAAATTTTGGTGGTAAAGTTGATGTACATGTTGTTGAGAGAAGAGCTGTTTTCCAGGCCATGTTTTTTCATGTTGCTGTTCGGATGGGCATTTTGGATGAATAAATAACGCTACTATGATTGGCACTTGCAATAAAACTCCCCAGTTTTTACCAGCCAGGGAGACCGGAGCAGGTTTCTCCCTTAACAAAAAGCCAGAAGCAGTCGAGGTGGTGCTGCAAGCATTACAACAATCTTTTTGGTGGCTCAGATCCAAGACTTTGGACTTGGGAGAAAGATCCAAGCAGATTCAGGATTGGTGGACCAGTGTGAGCTGAAAGGTTTTTGTTTTTTTCCACATGTGTGTTTCGGAAAAGGGAAACACTAATGTAGTTCCTGGCGATGCAATGTAATTATGTAATTACCATCCAATTTTATTTGTCTAAACATTTTTTTGTAGTATAGCTTTCTGCGAAAAAAACACATCATTTTTGTCGGTTTTTTCCCGTTGTTTTTTTTCGGGGTCACCTCTCCTTGTCGTCTTTAACGACGCCGGTGCGGCTTGGGGGGTTGAGGAGATGGGCCGAGGGAAAGACGGGCTATCCTTTTGTAGATGCTGCTATGACCGAGCTAAAGGACTGCGACAGGTAGTTTTGGCTGGTGGTGAGTTGTGGTATTATATAGTATTTGGGGTCATCCAATATATAGTTCAGCAGTTTTGCTTCAGAATTTTGTTTGTTTGTTTGTTTCTTTGTTTTGTTTGATGTGGATGGGATGGGTGATGTGGTGATTCATCTAAAAAAATTGATGGGTGGTGATCCAATCCTACAGCAAAACCCGATGGTTGGTATAGAATTGGTTGAAACAGCAGGCCTTGACCGACATTCTCGAGTGGACCACGACCTGTTTTTGCGTCAGCTCATGATTGGTTGGTGCTTGGTTGGTTGGTGGTTGGGGCCAACCTTAATGATTAATCCAAGAAACCATTGATTGATCCAGTTTTTTTTTGCTTGTACCTTTCTGGAACCGCTGATGCTACCTGAAATCTATACATTTTTTCTTTTTACAAAGCTACAATCCATGTTTTGGGTATTCATTCTGATGCATATTTCTCAGGATGAAAAAAAATTGGCGCTGCTTCTCCCCATGAAATATCATTCCATTCTTGCAGGAAACTGGCTACATGTTGCATCTGAATCGGGAAACCGTTGGATGGTTCTTTGTACGTGATCTACAGTTAGATTGGCGGCTTGCTGCTGAATGGTTTGAGAGTCGCCTTTTGGATTATGACTGCGTTCTGAATTGGGGCATCTTGGTGAATGTCTGGCTTTGAACAAGAATTTGGAATTTGTTTCTATCGGTAAATACCAATGACATGAAAAAATCCGTATGGAAGGGGTTCTCAAGCTGGTTCCAAGAATGCAAATAGAGGTGAAAATTTGGGCACAATCTTGAGTTGAATCCTTTTTCCTTTGCAGGAAATTTCGATGCGGCTCTAAATTGAAAGAATAATGCACAAAAAAAGAGACATTATACGTACACTGTATAAACCGTATAATTTGTATACACTTGCGACTTGCATCAAGCGTAAACAACATCGGTCTTTCACAATGACACTTTACTACAATCATATTTTGTATTTCGACTGATCCTAACTTCATGTGACCACCTGACCTTTTTTTTCAATAGCTTCCATGACACTCTATATGATTTTATAAGCAAAAAACCCGGTAACTCTCATCCATCGTGGTGGTCTCTCCAAAGGTAATTGGGCCTATTTCATTCTTACGCAGCTGCCTGCGCGTGAAGATGATCGCCCTGGAGGTGGTCCACGGTATACACTTCCTCGTTATTCACCTTATCTGATGGCCACTCAAGTGCTGGACTGGGGCCGAGAACATGATCCTCAAGGAAGGCCGGGTCCGAGCTTAGAGACAAAACGGAGAGCTAGAAACGATTCTTTTTGGGTGGGGGTTGGGGTTCCGAGATTTTGGTTTTCCTTGATTTTTTTTTGGGGTTATACAAAGATTTGCACCTGTAGCGTTTGGTATCCCACTTAGCCAGTGATTAGGATGTGAAGCTGTGATCACCATGGGTTTTTAAGCACAAAAAGCCATAAGTGATGCCCAATCATCCAAGATGGATTCGAGGTGTCGGGGTCTTAGGCTTTTTGAAAAGATCAAATCCTAATTGATGAGAGCAACAGCTAGATTCATCAGTTGTTGGTTTGATGGGTTTTTGGAGTCTTAACCCATTTGATGATATGATGTTTTCTTCATGGAGGGCTCAACCACCTGCTTCTATGAACCAAAGCTGACAGACACTTCATCACTGTGAAGCCTCCAAGACGTAGAAGGAAAATCTTCCCCAAAATGCCCCTTATTTCAAGTGTGTTTGTTTCGAAAGGGGCCGCCAACAAAGGTAAAAGCCTGATTTTGATAATTTTGGAGCCTGGTGAAATATGATTCAACCAGATGGATCCATTTTTTTGGTCAGAACTGGCCGCCGCTGTTCTTGCAGATTTCCCAACCGCGAATTTCTCCCAGTTTTAAGGTATGTGAAGAAGTGGATTCCATCATTACAAGCTTTACCAGCTGATCTTTGCCGTGAACCATGGAAGGGATGTTTTTTTGAGGATCCCAATCATCTATTCGGTGATGGAACTTGGACATGTTCCCGCTGCACCTTAGAGAATCCTGTTTCGAAACGTCAATGTGATGCTTGCTTAAACCGAAGACCTCAGATTTCGAAAAAGTTGGGTGAATATGGAGATCTTCCAATGGTTCCACCACCACCAGACTATGAAGATCTTTGTGGCAATTGTGGTACTGTGGAAGTTGGTTGGGCTTCGGAGGGCACTTTTTTTTGTGAAGCCTGTTGGTCTGATTGGTGGATGGCTCAACCGATTTCCGTTTCTTTTGAAGTAACGAAGCCGATTTCGGATATATTGGATCCTACAAGTGGATGGGTGTTGGTACCAACGCATGTGTTGCCGGGTAAGGGTCCAGATGAGATTTCGAAACCGAAGAAGGGAGGTCGATGGGCTGTGAAGGGTGAACGTGGTGACAAATTGGCAGGTGGATAGTTGGAATCTGAATTGAAGTCTGTGAAATTTTCAACAGATGAATGAGCAGTGCACAGATGTACAGGCATTTGTAGGGAAAGATCTTTGGAAACTTTTGTTTCCATTTACCCTCCTGGGAACTAAAAATTGGAACTTAAAAGTCGGCAATTTTGAGTCGATGATTTTCCAAACTTCCGCTTTGGTGGGATATGTGATACTGTTGATGGACAAAATCCTGCACCACCTGAGATGTATAAATAATGGGATAATTATCCTCTTTTGTGGTGCAGGATTTTGTCCATCAACAGCAGTTCCCTGGAGGGTCCATCTTTCCCTTCTATCCTTTTCGGCTAAAAAGCTAGCCCCCCGCTTGTTCATGGACCTTTGAGGCCCATCATTCGATGCGTGAAGGCACACTCGTTGACACATGAAGAAAAAGCTGCTACTTTTTTTAAAGCCGTAGATAGAATATTGAAGATATAACATAGAGATCTAATATGTATGTACATAAATAGATACATATTATTGATACATCTAGTTTTTTTTGCTGTATATATATATCAAAATAAATTTCATACATTTGTATTGTTGTAACATAATTCTATATACATTTGCATAGATTATCAGACAGAAGAACCTTGCAGTCTCGTCACACGGAGAGTATTGGCTCCAACGGTGGAACTCCCGTTTCGGTGCTCGGCTTTGGTTGAAAGATTTGGAGGCTTCTGGGGAGTTTAAAACAAAAAGAGATGCAATTTATGAAACAAAAAATCCTACCTGAAACAATGTCTGCAGTTGAAGATTTTTGGGGAAAGACTGTCAGGCACTGAAATTTGTTGGAAAGATACTTGGAAAAACAGTGGGGTGTCCGTCTCGTTTTTTGTTGGTGATAAAGCAGATGTGATGACAGACGAGGGAGCTTCAAAGCTGAACATTTTCTGCTTTCTCTCCTCCATTGACGTTGAAACCTTGCGCAGGGATGGGCGAATATGATGAAGATGCCGTTGCTGAACTCATCAGCAGGATCCAGGTGCTTCCAAACTTGGGAAAAAGTGCAAGTTAGAGATGTTCAAAAATCAAGAGGTAGTATGTTCAAAAAGGAAAGGTGACTACATAAATACTGCACATATATATGAATATATCTAATCTACATATTCAGAAACAGGTGGTTTTCTGCATTTAGAATGATATTTTTTAATCCAAATATGCAAGTCGTCATCCATTTCTTCACCTCATTAACACACCCCGTTTTAAACACGCACATGGTGCTTCGTGTGTTTGACAAAAAATGGAGTCACCGAGTTCGCCAAAAACGCGCGACTCGGGACTGGGCAGGTCTTTTGTTATCCTCGACGGATTCGAGTGAAAGAGTTCTTCAATGACTTTGATCCATTGAGGCCACAACTGGAAATGGAGTCCCAGTTGTCAGTGTGAAGTTGGACGTCTTTTTTTGGGGAACATTTTTTTGGAGAGTTTTGAAGTTCTGCCAGAATTTAATGGGAGAGTTGTGAGATTTCCCAAGAAATCCCAATGAATTGAATAGCAAAATTGAAATTCCTTACTGATTGGAATGAGGATTCATTTTGGATAGGTTGGGAAGGTGGAGTTGTTACAAGATTCACAACCGGAAACACCAACCAAGCGTCATGGATGGCCATTGGTGAGGCATGGCCGTTGTACTTTCATCAACTTTGCGCGGGCACTGGACACGTACCTTGGGGATGATATTTTCGGGTCGGGGGGATGGTGACACCAAATTGGGAGGTGAAAAAATCCTATTAGGGGGCCATAGATTGTACCAACTTACCTGAAGTGCATCAGGATTAAAAATGACCTTTTGATCGTTTTTTTTTGGAAGGTGGCGGCATCTTTCAAAAATGAAACGAAATTAGTCTTCCATTTGCCGTTTCGGATGATTGGATCCTAAACCATCAAGTATCAACTCTTTTTTTCAGCAGCTGCCGGCACTGAATCCGGCACTTCAAGGTGTTAAGGTGGGCATTTGGCAATCCCAAGCATTCCCTGAGGTTTCACTCCGGACCCCTTCCCAGCCATCATGAAAAATTGCTGGTAACATCCCAGGTTTCACTCTCCACTACAGGAAGCCACTAATGACTATATCAAGAGATCCACTTATCCAACTCGATCATGAGAATCAAACAACCCCCCAAAGCCCACCAAAAGGGCTGCGGGCGAATTTCCATGAGGTTGGGCATGCAAGGACTTACGGATGAAGAGGCGTTTCAGTGGAGGAAAAAAACGCGTGGGAAGGGGAAGGAAGGAGTGGTTGGCTGGCAAGGATATGCCTGGATGAGGTTCATGACCGACGGTGCTAGCGCTGCGCGGTACCTTCATGAAAGGATCAGGGATCCGTTCAACTTTCTGAAACTGGAATCAGGGTGACATGACATCTTGTTGGTAGGAACCAACTGGCCTCATCATCTGGTAAAGTCATTCGACTTTTATATATATATACACATATACATACACTGTGAAAGTCCATATTTCGTATACTTTGAATGAAAGATGTCTACAATTTCCATTTACTTCCCATTTGCTAGTGAATTCATGTATACAGGTGGACAATTTGGCGGAGCACTTCACCGAGCACGGAGCTCATGTCGCACCACCCCAGGCCGTGGCTTCAGAAACTCGGGTGTTTTTCTATGCTATCCAACTTACCCTCCTAGGAACTAACAGAACCCCTCCCAAGGCACTTTTGAACATGTTTTTCCTTTCCCAAGGTGGGATATGTTAGTTTCCAGGAGGGTACCTGAGCTAGGAGGAACCAACTTTTGTTAAATTGTCCAACTGATCATTCAAATCAAAGAAGGAAGTTGGAAGGGAATTCTTTTCCAACCAAATGCCTCCTGCTGGAATCAAAACTGAGACACCAACAGCGACACCCACGTACCTATGAACAAACAGGGTTGGTATATCTCATTCAAAAGGAAGGATTATTCATCATTTGAGGATGATGGATCATCACTCAGATCATCTATCCCTTTTCATCCATTTTCATGAAGGATTCACCATGGGATGATTCCATTCTTCACATGAACCACCAAGACCCATAGCCCAAGCAACAGCAACTGGTGAGGTGGTGAACTACATCAAGTTCTGCGAAGCTATTGATCGGGTCCAACCAAAGCCATGATTACTCTTGATTGTTGATGATGTTGATGTAGGATCCAGTCGCCGTGATGTTCGAGCCGTTGTTTTTTTTGGAAGCTGTGTAACACGATGACGACGAACGGGTTTTTCGCCTCGGATGGTGTTTGGTGAAATTTTGGGGAAAAAACACACAATTCCTCCACTTTTGCAGAGAAGTGGTACCAACATGACCCAAAATCTCCGATCTTGAGGCTATTGGAAGCCATACTCACGACTCACATCCTGTAAACATCCGCCTCGTCATTCTGACATCCCCGGGTGAAAATTTGCTCCTCGCTCGCCGCTGGTGCGCGAAACAGGATCAACATGTCAAAAATCTATGTTAGGTTATTGCAATCACCACGACACTCAACTGGTCAACATGCCATGATGACGCTTCGACAGGAAACTATTACAAGAGAGTTTGTTGTGAATCAGGTTTTTGCAGAAGAAAGCAGGACCCACGCAACTGAAAGCTAGCAAATTTGACACCTCGCTTCGCCATATCTCTATCGAACACATCTCCATCGAGTGTGTCATGCTTTTGATGCAATGCCCCCAAAAGGAAAAGCAAAGGTGCCTGGGAGTGTCGAGTTGATTTCGAGCTGTTTCGATGCTTTATTCCGCGTCTTTTCAACTTCATGAGGGAAGCTGTAAAACTGTGAAACCAAATAAAATGAGATTCAAAGGGTTCGAACAAGAAGGGCAGCGCTGCTTGTGACTGGCAAAGGCTAAGGTCAACAGCAGTCTACCATCACACCTGATTTCAATGTGTGTTCTTAGAACAATGCTCTCCTGACACAAGTGAGTGAAAGTGCAACGGGACGACCGGAAAGTACTATTCCTACAGAATCCTACAATTTCTTGAAGTAACGATTTCAGTAGGGTGCCTCTTTTCATACCACTCTGAGAATCTTAAACTTCAACTATTTCGTGTTTTCCCAACAAAAGTCATAGGGAAAACTTTTGGGTAACCTTGGGGCCTTGGTATCCCTTAATAATCAACCCCATTATGAATCCTAAGGAAATTGCTGGTTCCAGCTGCGAGAAAGCACGGTCACTAGTTCCAAGCCAACCAACTTCAATCGGAGGCGAAAGGAAAAGCTGCGGCAGCTCCACCCTCGGATGTATCTTGGTGTTGTGATGTGTCATGAGTACTTGGTTCGGATCATCCCAGGACGTTGGATACGTGGTTAATAACCATGGTGATCGTTGGTAAGTCCCCTAAGTTGGGTTGTTCCCGCTTATAAACAGCAGGGGTTACTAAGTACTTACTCATTGGGATGATCCTCCGAGTACAGGGTGACCATTTTTGTGTTGGGAGACGGTTGTAGTGTTGACTTGCAATCACCGCAGTCACAAGTGGTAGGTACCATTCCTGCATTCCTGCTCAGTTGCTTGAATCAGTTTTTCTATCCACAGTAGTTCTTTGAATCCTGCAACCATCAGTTCCAAAACATTTGGATTGTTGACCCTTAACCAACATTTTGAATGAAAATCCAAGTGATAAATCAAACATACTTCAATGATTGACCCTTAGATTTACCCTTATTGTCCTTAGATTGACCTTTATTGTTTCCATCATTCAAATCTGGATGGTGGCAACTCAAATATTTTTAATTTTCACCAAGATACCTTGGGAAAATTCGCTCCAATTTGACTCTGACTAATATTTTTCAATATGGGTTGAAACTCAACCACCAACTAGAAATTTATCAAAGAAATCCCCACGTCTTTGAGCGCCTGATTTTGTGGCAAGGACCAAGTCTTGGATGTGCCACCTCCACCACCTGCGGCGGTTTCTTTCCCGGGGAAAGGGTGTGATGGATGAACAACGGTCACGTTTTTAACGTTTGAAAATCCAGGGTTGTGACTGGGGAAGGATTTTTTTTTGAAACTTTTGGTTGAAAGAAACTTACTTTTTCAAAATCTTGTTGGGGGCTAAAAAGGATGGAGAAATTGAAGATCATGAATTTCAATGGAGTATTTTCGATCCGTGGGATTGGATCGAAGATTCGGCCACCGGTTTTTTTCGAATACGATCTTTCGCCATGCAGAGTTTTCTCCGATAACCAGGACGTTCCCTGTCTCTCAACGACCTGCCAGGTCTGTTTGCCTTTGCCGGATTCCATGCCTGGAAACTGAGATGTAAAAAAAATGCGCTGATGGAAAACGTGGAAAATAGATATAACTGTATTGTTGAGATCCGTCATTTCCTCCCACTCCTACACTCTTAAAGGAAGCAGCTGGTGTAGCTTGAAAACTTAAAAGAAAACTTCTGTCACTCAACTGTTTTGAATTCGGAAGCACCCGAGCAACTCTTTGCTACAGCTTTTTCCTTCGCAAATTTTTCTCCGCTTGAAACTGATATTGTCTCAAAATCCAGTGGCATTTTTCCGAAACCTCCAGAGATGTGGCAGTTTATTCGGAAACCGAACGCTGCAAGGTTGAGCCGCTGTGCCACCGAACGCTGCTTGTTGTTGTGCTGGGCAGATAGCAAGGCAGCTTACAAGGCACGATTCCGGGGGTAAAAAGTGTTGGGAGTGAGCTACCGGAAATAAGGCCTTATTGAGGGATCATTCACCCGGGTGGTGGTTTCAAACATTTTTATTTTCTACGCTTATTTTGAGGATCATATTTTTCAGATGGGTTGAAACCAACAAAAAATCGCCAGACATCAGAGTTTATCAAACCTGTAGGTATATTAGGTATGTTAAAACTGCCCTTAGTTTTTAGTTACATAACTCAAGTGGCAGTTTCCCAAAAACCTAGCAATTCATTGAACATCTGGTCCCGGGTTTCAATTTTCAACGCCAGGTACAGGTTCGTCAATGGATTCCTGGTGATCCAACCGACCGGGTGCGCCGGGGGTTGGTATGTTGATGTGTTGGTTGAAGTATCTAACAGATCTGATATAACTCACATATTTCAAGTTCATGGCATTCATTTTTGGCTCATAAATTCATAGATTTTTTCTGAAATTTCTCCCGGAGTTTTTTTTTTTTCGTTTTTTTTTGGCGTTTGGCAAACGGAGGCAACCTCTGCTGATGATTGGAGAGATGCCAAGGAAATGGAGAGAGTTCGTATGCCGGGACGTGGTTTTCATGAGGCGCGTCTCAGGGGGTAGTACTTCGGGGACTTGGTGAAGCTTGCTGGTAGGTTTTTCCTAGGGCGAAAAACCAAATAATTCACTGACTGTGTGGACCATTTGGCTTCCTAGGGATCCAATCACCTTGTCAGATGATGATTGGGGTGTATAATCACCTCCTTAGCAAGGCCATTACCATTCTCAGAAGGTGATTGGATCCCTAGGGGTTGATCATTGAAACAAATTCAATGTGACACATTGAATCAACATGGGCTCCTCTCCTCTTTTGGCAGGGCAGACTCTATGCGTTTGAGCAGATCCGGGTGCAGTACAGGCCAACCCCAACTTGAAGCGTTTGCAGAAGGGAGATTGGAGATTTGGGAAATGAGGCGGTGGATGCAATGACGACATGCTGCCATTTCGCATACCGTACTCAAACGATTTGGTACTTTTTAGGTGCTCCACCGAAACAGAACATAATGATCCATGCTAGGAAATGATTCAATAGCGCTCTTCCAACACTTCACAGGATCAATTTGCTGTGAACACATGGGATTGTCATACTGATCTGAGGACAGTTTTTTTTTTTGGCAAGACGTCATGTGAAGTGGACAGGATGGTTCTTGCAAGTGGCCCAAAGCCGCTTGAGAATTTTTCTGTTCGCAGCTTGGGAATGGTCAAGGTGACGTTTCAGCCAGGTCCACCTGTGAAAAAGATATGATAAAGCCTTGAATAGAAACCATCATTGCCAATGATTTGAGGCACTCTTACTGTAGATGAAGTGAGGTGTAACAGAAGTTATCTCAAGAATTGCTGCTTTCACAGAGTTGGAATTTGTTCTTTCCATTGAGGTAGCGAACTGGCATTCCGTTCCATCTGAACCAGTGGCAACCTTTGTTGATCCACCTATTGGTTCGGGCACTCGGGACCTGTGATGCATTGAAAGCTTCAGGAAGTGCTTCCCATGTATCAAATTTCCATAAAGTTTGCCGGATTCATCGGTGGGGTTGATTCAAATCCATAGAAACAACTTGAATAGGTGGTGGTTTCAAATATTTTTCATTTTCACCCCTATTTGGGGAAGATTTCCAATTTGACTAATATTTTTCAGATGGGTTGAAACCACCAACCAGTTGACAGTTGTTGGGTTTTTTGGGGCAACGGCTCACATTTTTTCCTAGGGGAAAAAAGGGGGGGAAATCCAAAGAGTTGTTTGACCAACTTGAAAGAGACATCTGATGCTGGAAATCCTTTGCAAAAATTTGCCTGAGTATCATCAGTCAGTACGAAAAATAAGTACTTTTGAAAGCCCGGCATTAGATTGGTAGTATACGTACTACTTGACCTTTTTGCCAAATCTAATCTTGTGCAAAGTCTGACATCAGACGGTTGATGGTTCAGAAATCCTGCTAACCAGTTGAGGTTGGTAGTTGAAATCCCATTCTTTACAAGGGTTTCCATATATGCCAGGTGGGTTGTTGGCCGGATTTCTGAACCATCAACGGTATTATCACTCCCAAAAATTCACACACCATCTTTAGTGAACGTCAGTTGAGGACTGCAAGCTGAGCTGAACTGTGACAATGACGTGGTACCGGTGCGGCCAGCCCAAAGGATTCCATGGTCAAGGGGGGCCAGCTACCAAAACTATGTGGCAGAAATAGGGCTGAACAATAATGCCTTATTAAGGGATGGGACGGTGGTGCAGAAGCCGTTTTTTTAAAGTGATAGCTTTGGCCAGGGGTAGTTAGGAGGATAGTTGTTGGCTGAAATACTATGTTTTGATCCATCCCAGAGTGCAAAACATGGCACGTGAGTTTCTTTTGAACTTTTGAACTGAATGTCTTTTTGAGCAGAAATTACTCTTCCCATAATCATGGTTCAAAAGTAAGATTTTTTAGACTTCAAGATGCTCCTTAAAATGAAAGAAACAATGGGTTTGTTGGGTTCCTCATTTTCTGATGAACGAAGGAAGTCACTGTGATTTTTCAGTTGAGTCGCCATGATGTGACCCGGATGGAGAGCTAGTAATGACCATGAAACGCCATGATGATGGACCGCCAAAATGATCAGCCAGTGGAACCCCATTCTGCAAGTGGTTAGGCAGCCATGAAGGTATTCAGCAACATACAGTCTTATGTATTTACATTGTATTTACCATTGAAACTCATGTGCACAACCATGACATTTCTGTTTGCATGCATCTTTCTTCTTGTAAGTCTTTCCATCATTTCCAAAAAAACCAGTTCATCTACCATATCATTTATTTTCAAAAGGGTTCGATTTCCTGCCTCATTTCAACCTTCCTCCACGCAACGTTGACGTTTCTTGTGTTCGCTTGCCGTTTCTCGAGGCGACGGTGAATTTGACATGGAAGTCTTCGAATTTTGAATCGTCAGATCAACTCAGTGGGTGGTATCACTTTTGAGGTTTTTTGCTGCCGGAGGTTTGAAGTCCGAGGAAGCACAGCTGTATTCTATATAGTCTGCCTGCATAGTATATATAAACTGTTGTATGTTAATATATATATACACTTGTATGCAGACTTTTGGGACAACTTTTTTGTAACATGTAACTCAAAACTGTTAAATGAAGCACAAATCTTTCTTCTCATGTCATAGCATGGCATATTGAGGTTGCGCGCAGGGGACTGGAGCACCCAGGGAACTGGCAGATGGGAGGGTTGTGGGGAATGGAGATGTCAGAGGAATCTGTTTGAAATCTGGATTTAAAAATGTCCCTGAAGTCTGAATACATTGGGTGTTTCCTTAAATGGTGGGTTTCCCCCCATTTCACACCCCAAGTGCTGATCATTTTTAGTAGGAAAACCAATGGTTGTTTGGTACCACCATTTTAGGAAATGGTTGTTTGGTACCACCATTTTAGGAACCCCCCATTGGACACATGATCTAATACACGGTTCGGATCGAATTTTTAGGAAATCATCAAGAAAGTTAGATGATAAGATCTGACAGTCATGAGGCTTTGAACCCTGCAGATGAAAATCACGCTGAAAAGATGAGGCAAAACATCTGTTTCAGACATGAAGCCCACAGAAAAGCGGCCACGATGGGATAGTTTGACTTTCATGGATTTTATGACGTTTTTATGTTTGCAACCAATTTTCATTGATTTTTGTTGCTCTTGAAGTCTTGGGTTTATACTTTTTCCCCAGTGTCCAAGCCGTGTCGTTACATCATCCGACTGGGACACCTGAGACGGGATCTTCTCCATCCGACTTGGATTCTGCCTTTGCGTCCCTTGGGTCAAGCTGCGGCTGAGTTTGAGATCATCATAACATTGGGAGGTTGGACCGTGTTCTCCGTTTTCTAACTGGGATAGCTGCATAGCTTCCTGGGAGGTTTTAGGATTCCTAGGATGTTCATCAACCACAAAAAAGGCAGCCAGTTGGTGGATCCGAAACTTCCATCAATCAACAGATGCTTCAAAACATCGGCTCTTCAACCAATCAGCAACATTTTTTCCAGCAGATCCCCATTTTCATCATCAGATAATTTTTTGGTTCAAACAGGTGGACGATTTAATTTTGTCCATCAAATACCAGCTGTATTTTTTCGTTGTGAGTTTTCCGAGTTCCCAAGCATTCCGAGGTCTTGGCCTGGCTTGATGCCTAACAAGGCGGGAAAAATCTCAGAGGACCTGAGGTGTTCGTAGAAGAGGAAGGGCTGATTGTATATGGATGTTTCCCGAAAATAGTGGGTTTTACCCCCAAATCATCCATTTTTAATAGGCTTTTGCTTTCTAAACCATCCATTTTGGGGTACTGTATCCCTATTTTTGGAAACACCCATATATGTGTATACCCCATTTTCACAGGCAGATTTATGATTTTGATGTAAAGTATTGGATGTGAATGAAACAAGAATAGGAGTTTTTTAGATCCAAGGTGCTTTGAAGACCTGTGGATTTGCAAAATTTCCAAAGTCATTCGTAGTGAGGTGCAAGTGCGCTGGCGGGTCGTACGCACTTTATCCAGTGTAGATGAGGCGGACCGGTGACCGGTGGGGGGTCAGCCATAAAATCCACTCTCAGGGCCATGAGTGCATGGGTCATATGATATGCATACAAAGGTGCATGTATGATATGATAAAGGTATACTGTAGATGCATGTAGATGTATATTAAATTATATTTTATATATTTGTATACACACACATATATATATACTGTATATATATATATTCTTTTATACAAATATCTATACACATACCAGTGCCGCGACTGCAAAAACGATTGAACACCCTGCGTTTTGGTTGTAAAAGATCCTTCCCAAAATGACCAATCATTTCTGGTGAAAGTGACATTGCTGAGGTCCTTCACCTCAGCTATATCATCCACAATTCATGGGTACATCAGGATATATATAGAGTATGTATATATATATATATTTAAAACAAAAATCATGTTAGAATGGTAAAACCACGGGTATTTTACATCATAAGAATACATGATATAAGATAAGATACACACCCCCCCGAAGTTTTTTCACAGCGATTTCGCAACCTGAAATGCCATGATGGAAGTTGGAAGGCTTTGCCTCGATCACTGGCTGCTGGCAATTATACCGTCTCAGCGGTCAGGGGGGGCCCCCCAAAAAACCAAACGGCGGCGATGGGAAAATGGAGGACGATTTTTGTTGTTTTATAGGAAGCACCACCAAAAGCTTTAACATGGACTTTAGTTAGAAGAAGTTGGTAGGTTTGGTGGTTGTGGCTACTCCAGATTTCAGTAGTTTGTTATCTCAAATGTTCTTTTTTTTGAACAGATATAAGAAGATTACAGCTTCAAACCGCAGATTGAAAATTGTGATCCACACCAATTTTGGGACATGGAATTTGCAAACTCCGCTTTTCTTAGTTGTGGTCCTTCTGTTCCCCTGCATTTCAAGCCGTTTTCAAGTTTCCATGTCATCTCGCTATTTGTGGGGCGAAGGCTCTGGACAATCTGGTGAAAGACGCGGACTTTAGGCGCGGGGGTACACCTCCAACGAATACGGAACCTGAAAAAAACCTGGATTTCCAAAAGTCATCTCCTTTTCCGGGGGTCCAAAACTGCACAAAAATTGTTTGATCCAGTGCTTTTCTTCTCTTCTCAGATTTGATGATGCTGACGGATTTTTTGAAGAGATTTTCTACCCCAACGGTTGGTAGTTTTCGCCAAAATTTGGTTGGTGAATTGTCATATCAGTTGGTTTACAATTTATCCAGTGGCATTGGCAACCAGAGACTGAATGACCATAGTGACCATAGCATAGGAAAAACCCAGGTTGCCTTGGGAAGTAGTACCCCATCCCAGGAGACCCCCCAACAAAAACCAACAGGTTTTGAGCGACGACAAGAAATCCAGAGTTTCTCCGGGTTTTTGGAGTTTCACCCCACTTCTTGGTAAAGTGGGCGAAGTAAGGTCAAACAAGGAGTCTTCAACGACCCCAATCGCATACGATCAGTAAGGAAGGTAACAAAACTTGAGTTTTTTTTAATCGAAAAGACCCCAAAGGGAAAAACGACACAAACTCTTCTTCAAGGTCCGAAAACTTTTGGGACCCCAAACGGCCCAAGAGTTCATGATGGGAATTTTTGGGATTTTCCGGATTTTGGAGCGCCTGTTAAATGGAGGATTGAAGATGATACCTGGTATTACACCTACAAGGAGGTGCCAGAATCGGGAGAGATCCTGGAAGACTGACAGGATAACTGGCCCATGATAGCCAGTTGGGTTGTTGGTTGTTTTATGGACCACTGAAGTAGGAGCTTAAAAACCGAAACTGGCCAGAAATTTCTGGCCTTTTCCTGCGCAAATCATCATTTTTACCATGGGAGGAAGGGGGGAGAATGCTATGGACAACAACTGATTTATGAAGATGTCTGGGGGAAAACGACCAAGATGGATGACTGGATTGGCCTCAAAAGTCCAGACAAAATCATTACAACCCTAGGTGATGGTTTCATAATTTCCACCTCCAATTTTGAATTTGCGCATATTTTTCACTATTTTTGTTGAGTCACTCAACCACCCAAGAATCAGAAGTTCATCTATTAAAAAAACCCTGCTTAAATGTTGGCGTGTTTTTGAGAACCACCTGGTGCGACACCAACCTCCCAAGCCAGTGAGGCCCTCCATGGGGTTATTGCAGTGTTCTCTGTGCGGGTGGGCACTGCCTACAAATGGTCGCCCTGGTCAGAGGACTGATGGCTTTGCTATCGTTTGGAAGCTGGGAGATGTTTAAAAAACAATGGTATTTCAATGGAGTATCAACAGTTACACTGCCATAATCACGAATTAGAGTTATGTAAGTATGTTATGTGTGTTTGTTGGACTAAAAGGAAAATTGGACAGCTGGTTTTAGGTTCATTAAGTTGATGAAACGTTATTTTGCAACTTGCTTTTCAGGAATCCCACAATCTTTTTTGGTATGTTGATGTTTAGTATCACAGATTCCCAAAAAATTGCGTACCCACAAATGACCACCAAAATCTCCTGTCTTCCGTGTCGCAGCGGGCCAACACAACTTTTCCAACAGCAGCATTAGTTGCCTACAACCTACAACTGTTTCAATACTTGGCTTTCCACATCGTGTAAGGGGTTCAATCAGTTTAATCCACTGATGCACCTGTTTCCATGATTCCATAAATAGATCGTCATCAGAATTTTTTTATTTCGCCTTCGTTGGTGATGCGCAGGATAGCCCGCCGCTGGTGGTAGAAGTGTCACGATTCTCAAAGCCATTGAGGTTGCTGAAAACCTACAAGGATGGTTTGCCCTCTGAAGGGTTTTCCCATTTTTTCTGTTTGGGATCTTTGGATGAGGCCCCCAAAAAAGGGTGAGATCCTTCGAAAAGACTGGTGAGACATTTTTGGTGTTCTTATAGTTCATGGTTAAGTTTGGTGGTTCAAGCTCTTCTCGGCTTATTATCAAGTAATCCTCCCTTTCCAACCTGAGACTAGAACCAGACAGGCCCACCGATTGGCGAATCACCAATAAACCGTTTGGGTGAACTAACTGCCTAGTGTTAAGGTCACATGACATCGCTCAAGTCGCAACAACCAAGCAGGTTTGCAGGGTAACAGCAAACTATTGGTTGAAGGCTAATATCAAAACTACAAGGCATTTGCACCGCTACCACCTGGTTGCAGATGGAATGACTTCACTTTACTAAGGCATGAACCGACGCCTCCTGGTGTTGCCAGATTGCTGGATCCTTGTGGGGGTGAATTTTTGATTCACAAAAACAAGGGTGGTCTTCAAATTCAAATTGCGGTTGGAGTGATGATGTGACAGAGATGATAGGAATATGATGTGTCGTTGATGTGGTTCAAGATACGGATGCAGTTGAAATGATGTCTCCAACCCTATTCATGACAGCCAAAAATATCTTAAACTAAGATAGCACCCTCAACAAGCACCCCAAACCGAATAGTAAACTCCTTCTTGTAGGCATTCATGTGCAGCCTTCATGGGAAGTTGTAGGGACTGCTGCAGTTTTTCATGGCGTTTCAGAGCTTGGAAGTTTCCCCAAAACAAACCGCCGAAAAAGGCTCCCATTGGCAGTCGGAGTCTGAGGGGTAACCAGAGTTGGCAGTTGGCCAAAGATGTGTGAAATTGTATATGGATGTTTCCGAAAATAGCGGATTTTCCCCCCAAATCATCCATTTTAGATGGGGTTTTCCATTATAAACCATCCATTTTGGGGTACCCCTAATTTTTGGAAACACCCATATGACTTCAAGCTCCATACCTTTTCTTGGGAGTTTTTGTTTTGCTGCCATTTTTTGCTATACTATATTTAAAGGGATTCAAACATGGACTGATTTGTGGAGTACGCATCTTTTTTTTCAAAATGCTAGTATTGATGCCTGAACTCACGAGTTGATAGGTAGTTGTTTCATTTATCATTTATCCCATGATTCACATGGTTTTTTCATACATCCTTATCACTGAGCAACCGCCATGTCAGGAGCTGGATCGAGATGAGGCATGGAGTTTGTTTCGGCCACGGTTGATGGTGAAACCCACGGTAGTTTTAATGGGAATTTTCACCTAATATCCAAGTGTTTAGCCAGATTTTTGGAGTATTTAGCCAGGTATTCCATTGTTTCTATAGTTGTCATCCTCTGAACCAGGAAAAGTTGGACCTGTCAGCACTTTCATCCGGCCATGATGGGCGGGGAGAAAAATTCACCAGTCCATGAGAGGAGATCGAAGCGCTGGCAAGAAGCAGAGACTCAGACAAGGTGCGATTGTCCAACAGTTTGCGGACCAACCCAATTTCAACAACCAACCCAAATTCAACAGCTAAGGTTCAACAACCAAACTGCCAACAGTTTGCTGAAAAGATACCACTTCAACAACAAAAACCAAATCTGTCAAGGGCTCTAAGGTGTGTAGACAACCTTGTAGTCTCATGGATGATGATGGCTCCCAGAAGCTTGACAGCTCCCAAAACCTCACGACAATTAAAAAGTTAGACGTCTGGACCTTCTCTTGGCAACAAATTTAAAAAAAAAAGGTGAATTCTAACAACAAGAAAGAATCCACCCAAAATAATTCTGGATGACCTGAGGTTTTTCGTGGAAATTGAAATGAGTTAGTTTAGCATCCCGGAATTTCCGTTGGGAAAGCAACCCCCCAACTTGCCTATCCATCTCAAGGAGGCGAAAACCGCCAAATGCGTCGAGATTCGAAACCTCACCGACTCGGATGGCGAGGTCTCGGTCTCGGTTGGGTGTTGGCTGAAGGTGAACCCGTACAACTCGATTGGTGGTTAGTGGCAACTCAAATGACATTTTTTTTTGGAATTTTTCACCTTTTCGAAAATTGGGGGAAGATGATTCCCAACCCATTTTGGACTTTGTTTTTAAATATGTTTCAAAGGGGTTGAGAAACTGGGTAGCCGACACAGTCGGCTGGTAGCAGTAGACGTTGGATATAACTGGGCCCAAATGAAGGATCCCCCCCAAATCCTTTTGGAAATTGTGAACTTAAGTAGAACACCTGGACCCTGCAAGAATTTTGGGTGCATCTCCTCTCTCTCGTTAAATCTATAGAAAGCTATTACTGTCTTGAAGACAAATGTTTGTTGACTAACTGATGGTTTCCTAAAATGGTGGTACCCAACAACCATGGGGTTTTCCTACAAAAAATGCTCATTTTGGGGTGTTAACACCCAACTAGTGATTGATGCAGGGCTCTTGGCCGATGGCCATCATCGGCCCTCCGCTGACCTCGTCCAGCATTGGCTGCGGTGTTTAGTCAGATGACCTGAGGCAACTTGGATGCCTTTCACCACGGAGGTTGGGATGATCACTTGGATGTCTTGGATCCACTTGGATTAATATAGCATACCACATCTATTATAGAAGTGTATATCAATATCCTAAATACTATATTAATCCACCAAGTATTTACGCAGTAAATTGGTGGTTTGGCTTGGCGGGATCCCATGAAAAGGATTGTGGCTGTGTGAGGTACAGAATCACAAACCAGCGGCTTCCCCAACCAACAATTAACCATTAGCTACTCTTCCGAAAAAAATTCACATATCCCTGGAACTAACAAGGGAATTCACGGGATATGGCCTTGCCGTGGAAAAAACCGACCCGACTTGACAGGGCTTGTTGACTTGGGTCGAGTATCGAGTGATTGTGTGCTTGATGGAAGGCTCGGTGTTTCGGGAATCCTGGATTTTCCACACCACATACAGAAACGTTTTTTGGCCAAACAAAAAAAGGGAACCAAAAATTAGGAGGGGTGAAGCAACTTCGACCTTGCTTAGCTTGTTGTGGTTGGAAGGGAGGGGGTGTTTGGGTTGAGTAAAAAATCGTGGATAAACTTTTGGCAACCAGCGATTCCTGAGTCTGGTGCCTGTGTTGTGTCAAATCGCGGGCCAACCTTGGTGTCAGGGAACCATCTTTAGCATAGATTTCCGGTGAATTTGGAAGAAGCTCAAAACTCCAAAGTCCAGCATTTCAGTTGAGACATGTGAAGATATTTCTGATTGGGTGGTTACCAGAAATTCGGCGAGATTTAACAAGTTGAGGGTAGTTGGTAGTTGAAATCTACCATGATTTACAAGGGGTTTTAGCACCATCCCAGGTGGTAGTTCTGAACCATCCGTTGGTTTGAATTTCGGTTAGGCGCTGATGCTGTACCTCAATGGGACCATGGAGTGAGCTTCTCATGGCGAAAGTGGCTGGTGAATTTGGTCAAGTTTCAAAAAAGAAACATCTACCCCCTCCCCCGCCCCGAAGTTTATCATAACCCCCTGAAAAGTTACCCTTCTGAATAGGAAAACGTAATCTTTTTCAACCGCCAATTTTTCAGGGGTGAAAATTAGTTAAACTTCAGGGGTGGGAGAAACTCATCTGCAAGCACCATTCTTGAGCTGCGAGTTTGTTTCAAGGGAGTAAGTGGTCATTCAGAGGTAGGATAAGAGGATTATACATCCAGGGATATGTAATATGCAGCAATTCTAACCAGGGTTCTCGCTGTGAACTAACTTACTAGCTGCTATGAACTTTACAAAGTAATTAGACAACAGGAACTCTCCAGTAGTGCTGCATTTTTTCCAAAGCCGAGGCAACTTTAGTGAAGATCTGGACACCCAGTCCTCATCTTCTTTCCTCCATTCACGTACTCCCATTGACATTTAAGACCGTTCTCAAAAAGTTAATGAGAAATTTGTGTATATTATCCCATTATTTACAGGAAATAGATTTTCAACTGGTGTATATTCTTCCATCCTCAAAAAAAGGAAGGTATTTGTGTAATGATGGGTCTATAAACTAAGTGGATTTTTAAACTATATCAATCCTAAGTCAATCCTATACCCTACCGAAGGTATTGATCTGTAAACTAAGTGGAGTTTCTGAATTTTGTTGGTCTCCATCGGTCGGTTTTCCTTGCCAAGATTGTAGCTGGCGTGGTGCAGATCCGCGACAAGGTGGACAAGGCGACTGACTGTTGGTGAAGGGGCGCCATAAGCCTTGCGGATTGGTTCGTTGATCTCCTAGTGATTTTTTGCCATTTCAAACTTAAGATACAACTTTTAGGGGAGTCATAGCTGTCTGATGGCAACCAGAAATCCGGCGAGAAAACCAGTTTGAGGGAGTTTGGTAGTTGAACTCCCATTATTTACGACGGGAATTAGCACCATCCCAGGTGGTTGTTTGAAATTTGGGATTTCTGAACCATCAACAGTAGCTGTCATGGTAAACCATGATTCTAAAACCATTAACCTTATGGTCAAAATACATGGCTAACCGCCCCAAAAAGGTAGGTTAGTAACCTGACCATAATAGCCCCAATATGTAGGGATGGCAAGCCATGTACTTTTCCTTTTCCACTACTGGACCATGATTCTCGTGACATCACAATCGCCCCCCCGGTTGTTTTTGCAAGGTCAGCCTGCCGCTACGAGGGCTTCTGCCAAGTCAATGGTGCACTGCCTTGGAGGGGAGATGTGAACGATCCAACTTGGATGTGGATGTGGACTTGACCTGAAATGAAGTCATGCATGACTTTGGATCCCATCCTGACTTTTTGGAGGGAAACAAAACATTATACTAGGTGGTGGCAACTCAAATATTTTTTAATTTTGATTCTTTTTTTTTGGGAAATGATCCAATTTGACGAGCACAATATTTTTCAGATGGGTTGGTTCAACCACCAACTAGTTATAATTCAAATAGTTATGGGACTCTTCTTTTGGATTGAAACAGGTTTCCAAAGACAACAAGCGTATCTGAAGTACTGGGTCGAACAAAAAAAGCATCATGCCTTTAAAGATCGATTTGTCGGCTCAAAAACTGGCTCTAAATTCCAAAAACTCAGTACTTTATTCTGCAGCATAGTATTGGCGGTGAGGTGTCATTTTGATTCTTTGGTATTAATTTCACTTGCTGGTTACCGACCAACATCTTTTCTGATTGACCTTTTCCTTAACTGTCCAGGTATTGTGTTCGAGTTGATGCACGCTATCCCAACGTGGGCAAGAGAGCCTTTTCAAACAGCAAGGTCGGGATCCCTCAGTGTCGCTAGTTCTCCTTTTCTGGTTTGTGAGCGTTCAACATGTCAAGAATTCAAGTAGATTGGAAAGTGTGATATGTATTATTCCAGGATTTGCAATGCAAGCCATTCATCATGTTTTTTTTCAGGAATTTATAAATTTTCTGGATGAAGATGATCATCCCATTTGATGAAAAATTCTCGCCATCGTAGATGGGTGGCGATGAATTTCACCACCATTTCACTTCTGCCGAGGCATTGTCACCTCCATTCTTGACACCCTTTCCATCCAGACCGCCATTACAACCCATGCCCGTCAGACTTGACGCAGATGAGGACAGTCAAGGGGACAGAACACTTGAGTAATGACAAAAACACCTTGGTTGTTTAGGGTAAAAAGGGGATTACACTACCCAGGTGTGTAGGGATTATAATGAACCATTATAAGGATCCCTATGAAACAACCAGTATGACTCATGGAAAGTGAGAGTTTTTTTTTCTGCTCCTGACATTTTGCCTTGGTGAATCCTTTATATTGGGCATGTTTGAATCCACTTATGCATCATGTGCACGTTTAGTGATACAGCTCCTCTACAAAATTATACCCCATTGAAAGACCAACAGCTTTTTAGCCCTTCAGATGATGCGAAGGCTTCCCTCAAAAGACAGCTGTTCCATCACTGGAACATTCGCAAGCACCATTTTTTACAGGTCAAATTTTGCTGTTCAACTACCATCCTCCACTACCAGCAATCATGGGTATCATGGATTCATCAAGGCCCACGGCTTTAACGCCAGGAAGTGGAAGATGTTGCTGTGGAAGAGGAGAAAACCGCAAGTTCCCATGGAGATTTTGTTGAGCCAAGGGGCTACAGAGATTTTTTGCTGGAGGTATATAGATATGCAGCATGCATATACACTATACATCAATATACATTTTAGACATTCATATTATTCATATTCTTGATCTTGATGTATGTACCAACAAACAACTAAGTAGGAACAAACTTGAATTTCAATTTTTCAAGGTCTATTAGCTTTGTGAGTTTATGATTCTTTGGACGAATTTCTGCCTCCAAAGTCTCCGTCTTTGTGACTCTGGCGTGGCTTACGTGCAAGCCGCAAGGCAATTTTGTGGATAATAGGCCGATAGTATCATCTCGTCGTTTCATTCAGGCAACTTTTTTTCTGACCCGAAGGATGTCACTTGAAGAGGTAATTTTACGAAGGTATATATAATGGCTAGTCAACCTACCCCCATGGTTCAGGCTCCCCCATTATTAAGAGGTTATTAACCATAGTTGTTCCCTTAATAAGGCCTTATTAAACCATTATTTCTCATCGGGGTAATTTACCTGAAAACTCAGTATTTTCCAGATTGGTGCCATATGATCAACACTCAGATTTTGATCACCCCAAAGGAGCGAAACAGCAATGTGAAAAACAAGTACACCAACAAATGTCGGTACATTGTAATACACCAACTACTGTATATATTTCAAACACCCCTACACAACTTGCACTATATAACTATAACTATACACCCCTGAAGTTTCACAGTTCGCCCCTGAAAAATGATGGTTGGAAGACTGCTTTCCTTAGGGAAGGCTTTCTTTTCAGGGGCGAACTGCTAAACTTAGGGAGGGTAAGCCAATGAAATGCAACAAAAACCATGGTGTTTTCCACCTTCCCGTACTTCACACCACCACGGAAGTCATGTGGGAAATTCCGGAGGACGATTCCGAGGAGTTTCGTTGGTCGGCGCGGCCATGGGTGGCGTTGCGTGTCGGGGGGCCGAACGGTAGCGACGAAAAGCTGAGATCGCCCATGATCTACCGACGTTGGGCCGAGGTGGAGAAAGGCTTTTTTCCAGAAAAATACATGTTGCAGTACAAGGCCCTGTGAAAATTGGTGGAAAAAGGAAAGCTAGGGTGACTGCTGGCGCGGTGCCCCCCCAAAAAAGTATGGTGGAATGGTGGAATTTAGGATCAATCTAATCCTACAGCCCGAAAACATCCCAACATTTGAGATTGAGTTTGGAGATTTTGTGAAATTATGATAATTCAGTTGCACTTCCTGGGACTTTTCAGAGAGTTTGTTGCATTTTAAACGGCATTTTCAAATGACAATTTCAGATGCTGTGTAGATGTTTTGATGATCCTCAGATCCTAAGATCCTCAGATCATCGAGTCGTCGAATCGTCGCTTCACAGGATGCTGCGCCTGGAGGTGAACAGACAGGAAAAGAGCATTTCGATGGTTTGGGGAGCCCATCAATTTGGAAGAAGCTGGTGAAACACCGAATCGGGTGGGCTCCTGGTTTTTTCACATATTTTTTGTTGGGTAATTTTTCACTGACCCCGGAAAATTGGGGGAAATGAGCTCCAATTTGACTTGCGCATATTTTTTTTCAAATGGGTTGGTTGGTTCAGCCCACCAGCTAGGAATTTTTTGAGACCTACAGTTGAACCAAAGGCTGACATTTAAGAAAAAGTGGGAACAAATGGTCAGTTTCTTGAGATGGTGATCACACTTCACGTGGGGGGTTGGATGTTTCAACTCTAGATGACGGGACATCCCCAAACTATCCGTCGGATTGATATCCCAGCTATACCTGAGGGGTCTTGCTACTTCTTTAAGGATTATCGCTATTACCATTATTTTCCGGTCAAGGTCTGTATAGGGGTTTCCTAAAATGGTGGGTTTCCCCAACAAACCCATTGGTTTTCCTCCAAAAAATGATCATTTTGGGGTGTGAAATGGGGGTACCACCATTTAAGGAAACCCCCGTATGTCCGACGTTATGACAGTGGATTATTCCATGCTGATGGACGTCATGACGTGGCGTCCGAGGTTGGCAAGAGCCTGTGGTGGTGGAGCGATTTGGCAAAGATAAGCCTGGCTTGCTCAGCTTTTTTAAAGGTGACTTGAAAAGCCATGAAAACACCCAGGTCATTTGTTTTTTTTTGGAATTTCTCAGAACTTTTTATGTTGCGGGTACCTGTTTATAAAGGTTGAAAATGCATTATGTGAAACATTAGTCAAATTTGTCCAGATGTATTGTCTTCATTCAAATTCAAAATGGCTATGATGTTGATATTCATGCTGACATGCTGAAAAGATTCACCTTTGTCATGACTTGCCACCCTTTGTCCCGTACAAAAAACAAATGTTGCAATCTTCACCGAGGCGGAACAGCGAGCAATGGGATATTCTTCGTATCGGACTGGTGGCAGGCACGGGGAAAGGGTGAATCATGTCAGCAGGTCATTGTTTGATGCCCAGAAATTTGCCTTGCAGTTTAGGGATGAACATTTCACAGATATTTCACCTTTCACTCAAGAAAAAAAATCTGGATACCAAACAAAAGGTGGTTATTCAAATTGAAAGAAAGATAAAGGCCTCCTTTGAAATATGACTGGTCTTAACTAGGCGGTGGCAACTCAAATATATTTTATTTTCACCCCGAACCTTGGAAAAATGATCCAATTTGACTACAGTACTATTTTTCAAGGGGGTTGAAACCACCAACTAGACTGATTTTGGATGGAAAACCCATGGAGTTTTGATGTTTTGAGATGGAAACCATGGGACATTTTGTTTCTGTGACAGGAGTTTTCCTTTTGGGTAGCTATCTTCAAAATTTCCCAACCAACCTCCAATGCTTCCCGCTTCAAGCTTCAAACTTCTTCCGTTTTCAGGCGCTCCTGAAGTGGTTGTTCTTCGCATGATGACGCTGACGCCCAAAACTTCGGGGCCCTTGTGGGGGAGACCCGATGATGGATACACACCGGCGGCTTTTGGGGGGGGATGGGTTTTTCATACAAAAACATGTTTTTTTTTTAAAGGGCCTCAAAATTGAGGGTGGAAAGATATGCCTTTCAGACTCATGTGGTAAATAAGCTCGAATGTAAGATAAATAGCGGGGGGGGGGGCTTGAGTGAGTTGAGTGATAAACCAGGGAATAAAGAGCTGTCACAGCAGGCACCGCCGTCATGAGACCAGTAGGCAACGTGGTTTCAATCTGACTACATGCTTTTATTTGCTGCAGTGCCTGATTTACATATTTGCCATCCTGCAGGTTTCTAAGTGGAACTTGAATTTGTAAAACAACCCAATGGGATGTCGGAGGAACTCAGGAAATGAGTATTTTAAGATATTTCCCATAGATTTCCAACGTTAACTGCAATATATGTGTCAGTCATAAAATGGTATCACCAAACTCAAATGGGTGTTTCCTTAAATGGTGGGTTTCCCCCCATTTCACACCCCAAGTGCTGATCATTTGTAGTTGGAAAACCCCATGGGTTTGTTGGGGAAACCCACCATTTTAGGGTTCACCCCCAAATCTCCTCTGGAAAATCCCGGCAAGTTGAGGCAGTGGAGTGTTGCTAGCGCTCCAGTGGTGAGTTCGATTGCTCCACCACAACTTGCAGAAATTGGGGGTCAAGTGTTGGGGACACTCAGGTGATAATGATTCAATGGAAATTGAGTATATAGCTCACCTGGAGAAGGTTTTTTTTTGGAAAAATGCCGGCTTTTTTGGAAGGGCAAATGGAAAATTGGTAGGTTTTTTTTGGATGTGCATGGTTAGTCATTCATCGAAATTTCTAGGCCTTTTTTTTGCGGGAGAGGGGATGGGCATGAAAGAGGTGAGTTGCTTAAGTATGATCTTTTTTCCTCACCCAACAAGTCCGGTATGTATAAAATGGTTGTTACGGAGGGCGGGTAGGTGGCAAAATTTGATGAAGAAATGGGCCAAAAAGTTGGAGAAATCACCGAGGATGAGACTTTTACCAAGCACGGGTGGCTTGCGTTTGTCCCTTCGATGTTTCTTACAGCCTGGGGAAGTGTTGAAGGAGGCGCCAATGGGATGATCTCTGCGCCAGGATTCCAGAATTCCATCATCAAGATCACTTTTGTATATTCAACTGAATTTCCATATATCTTGATCCTCTTCAACTTCCCAAGTTGATAATCCCAGAAGTTATGTCCTTATAGCTGAGTCTGTGTCAGGTGATTTGAAACACCTTTAAATGAAGTGGACTTGGTAGTTTCCGAACTCAGACAGTTGTATGTACATATATATATAAATACCTTGTGCACATTTTGCATCCGATTCACATATTTTGTATATACTATGTAGACATATTCTAATATAATGCAAAATATATACACATATACATATTACATAAAAGTACATATACATGTATTGGATACCCCCCAACATGGACACAACTTTAGATATCTATATCCATCAATGAACAAGATCCGATTCGAGTTTTCGTGATTCTCCATCATCATTGGATCAACCTGCATCTTCCCATCCAGTTTGGGTCAGCCAGGGTCACTTGCCACACATCCTACAGAGAGCTGCAACGACCAAAGAGTCTGCACGGGTGCTCAAGCAACCCTTTGAATAGGGTGCTACCTCTTGATGGTAACTCCCTCCCTAAAACGAACATATTTTCGCCCCTGAAAAATAGGCCGAAACCGCCTTCTCAAAAGGAAATTCATCTTCCAAGCCATCAATTTTCAGGGGACATGCTAGTTTCAAGGGAGGGTAATAGTAAAAACCTGGAATGAATTTACCAATGCTTTTATCACTTCAATTGGTGCTCGCCAGATGAAGTGTCCATCCTTGTAGACCACTCTAGACGATTCTGAAACACAGATCCCCTAGTGGTTGATACTTGTACAAAAGGAGACATTTTGGAAACAGGGATTTTGACCTGTGATGATTTATGTGTTTTCATTTCAGGTATACCAAATCATCACATAACTCAAGACAAGACTCCCATGTTGGATTGCATCATGAATCTTGCTGGTGATTCGTCAATCCATCCATCCTTCCCCTGGATTTTCAAAATCAAAAAATCCCTTTTCTTGCCCCACTTCTTGCCCCCCTTTTTTTGAAATTTACCTTTTGGAAAGTTCCTGTGTTTTGTTTTGGCAAACCCTGGTTCTTTTTGGTGCTTCAACGTTCGATGTGCGAGTCGTCCGTTGAGGTGGGACACCGGTATGTGACGCAATACCAGTTGCGCGTCCGGATGAAAGGTGAAACTATGAAGGTCGAGATTTCGGGTCGACCGATTTTTCGGTGGAGGTTTTGGGGCCAACAAATCGGGGTGAAGAAAATTGATGAATGATTTGAAGTAACAATTAAAAACACCATGGTTTTGGGAAGGGAAGATCTTGAGATTCTTAAGATGATAGAACATTAGTATTGCAGAATACATTGCATATGTATATTTGAGATAATATTTCATCCTGAATATGATATATCTTTGCTTCCTTTCTGAATTACTGCTATCGCTGTGCACCGGGAATCTGCATGAAGGATCTGCCAGCGGGTGTGAAGGGCCCTCGAAGTCTGTGGTCTCAGCGAGAAACACCAGAAACATCGGGAGATTCGTGGCATTTTTTGGTTGCTCATTCTTTATTAGATAGATATATATATATATATATATAGATATGGTATGATGATATGATCATCCGCAAAACGAGAAGGGGGACAACAGCAAATCTCCTAGGAATCTATTCTGCGTCACACACTTCTTATTAAAAACTGGCATGTTTGGCATTGGGGCTGAGCTTCTTGGGACATGGTGCCCTGCAGCAAATCGAGGATACATGGAATTACCAGCTACACCACTCCCAGCTGCGCACAATGTGGTCGGCGAGGTTGGGGAAGGTAACTGTTCCATACTCTTGGGGTGGAACATTCCTATATGGGGGTTGCCTAAAATGGTGGTACCCCCAAATCATCCATTTTAATAGGGTTTTCCATTATAAACCATCCATTTTGGGGTACCCCTATTTTTGGAAGCACCCATATATTGTTGAGTCAGGAAAGTCTGCTTGTTGCCCAAATCCATTGGCAAATTATATGATTGGCTTCAGTTAAGTAAATCAACCGTTGCTTTCTTTGAGCTTGCTTCTAATTTTGGCCCACGCAGGTGATGGTTTTCGGACATCATGACCTTTTTTGGGGAAAGTGGTACAACTTGGCAAAATGATGATGGCATGCATTGCTGATTTGCCAGGTTTTTCTATGCAAAAATGGGGGGTTGGTCTCATAAATGCATTCGACAAAGTCTGAACAGATAGATGAGTTTTCTCAAGTTCATGTTTTCCACCATTCTTGGATGAATCCACTTCCTAAAATAGATAGATGGATCATTTGGGAATCTCGACCCCCCAAAACCACTGAGAAATAGTACCTCTTTTAAGTCCCCACATTTGGGTTTATGGACGTTGTATTTTCAGGTCAACATGGATGTTCTGGGTGAGCCAGAAACACCAGAGGAGGCGATTTTTTTTGGGTGGGATGACATTTTCGTTGTAAGAGCCACCAGAAATGGATGGATTAGGATAGTAGTTCACAAAGGGAAAAAAAGGCCCTAATTGGCTAAATGGTCTTATAAGGTTATATACTAAGGGTGTGAGCAAAAAATTGCCAAAAACTGGAATCCTTTAAATTTGGAAGCTTTGAATTTCAATAGCATGTATATATATAGATAATAGATAACACAAGTCAGCGAATCGTCGCGCAGTGTCGCCTGGATACAAGGTAGAGACTGCCGGATTGTTGGGATACTTTGGTACTCGCTATGAGTTGCAGGCCAAGCAAATGGATTGAGGTGTTGAGTGTGTCCAAACCCTACAATGTCAAAATGCATGTTTGAAAAGCAACGGATGTTCAAAAAGCACAATATCGCTTCAATAACTTGTGTAATTTGGTGATGTGGTAGCAAAGACTTTTTGGTGAGGGGATGGAAGCTTGAGGTATGTCAAGTGGAGTGAGGGAGTTTCACTGAGTGACACACATCCAGTTTGCTTCTCTCATTGCAGGAATTTTGCCTTTAAAAAAATCAACCATATCACACCTTCAAAAAAAATCACCATGAAGCCTGACATGCTTTTTTTTTCTCCCTGCAATTTTAAAAGAGACACATCATCATCATCATCATCATCATCATCATCATCATCATCATCATCATCATCATCATCATCCAAACCAAAAAACCATCTGACCGTTTTAAAACCAAGCGTTTTTTTTTGAAAACCAACAGGTGGAGCTAAGCGATCCATTATGGGAGTTACTGATGGGCCATGACCTACTCGAGGTACGCTTTTTGGAAATCAACGGATGGGAAGGTTTTGGTCGTTTTGGAGATGTTTGTTTTTTCTCCAAAAAAACATCCATATTTTTGGGTGGATTTTTTTCATGAGTTTGAAGAGGTAGGTGTTTCATCTTGAAATTTTTTGGATTATGTTTTTGCTTGCAAACCTGGTATTTTTTTGAAGGAGTATATGAAACTATACACCCCTGAAGTTAAACAGCGATTTCGCCCCTGAAAAATGGTTGCTTGGTAAGTTGGTAGTCGATCCGGCTTCCTTTTGGGATCCCGGTAACTTTTTCAGGGTTTGGCTCCACGGGGTGAGGCTTCAGTCCGAGTGGGCACCGAACATCGGTGGTCAGGAGCCTAGAGATTGGTGGGTGTGACTTTCCGGGTGTCAAAATGAAAAAAGACACATATGATAATCCATGAGGATCACCTCATTTTGAATAGAACATAGGATGACATATGTCCACAATGTTGTGATTTTTCAATGTTATGTTGGATGCTCGGAGGGTTAATTAGTTGGTGGGGTCCAAGGGACTTCCTTTCAGAAACGTTGAATTGTTTCATTTACATTTCCTAGGACTTGGGGTAAGGCCACGTAGCAAACGGAGTATGATTTGGGTTTGGTGTTTCGGGAAGACAAATTTTGGATTTCAGAATGAATTCTTTGTACTACATACCGATCCATTCACCTTTGTCAGTTGGATGTATTGACTTATACCCTCCCCAAAACTAACAGCAAACGCACCTGTTTATTTGGCCTTTTGCCCCAAAAGGAAACGAGAAGTCAAGTCTTCCAACCATCCCATGACTCAGGGGGAGAGCTGTTAGTTTCAGGGCGGGTAAAAATGATTTAAAATCCACCCTGGAAGATTAACATGGAACCTACTAATCAACCATTTTTTCAAAGGAACATGATCTGAACCTTTCACCTCCATGAGGACATGGAACCCAGCCGTTAATCTTCCAGGGTGTAAAATCCATGGGCTACAACTCATGGATCCCAGCTTTGCACCTTGGGGACTCGTCACCATCTACCATCTAACCGTGGCACGATGTTTAGATGGAGCTAAGCTGCATTCGGACCTATGTCAGCACGAAGATCTTAACAAAACTCAAAACTCCGAGATTTTTTGTGAAATTTCATGGTGAACAAATGTGATTTCCTATTCAAGTTTGGTGAGTTAAGGGGATTTTTTGTTGTACTTCCCCGATTTTTGTTTTTACCTTGGTGAGTTTTTTTCTAATTTGATGAGATAAATTGGTTTCAAGTCAGTTGTTCACCATCTTACTGTATGTTCAAAGGGGATAAACCTGGGAAAATGCCAACAAAAAAGTTTGAGGCAGGTGACTGTTCTTTGAAATAATATATAACCCAACCCAGCTACATGGGACAAGTCTTAAGTTGTTTGACCTACCCTTCGTGTAAGCATGGCTCAGCTGAGGTCATGTTGGACCCCATGGTCTGCTGCGCAGGGCTTGCAAGTGCCACTACCTGCCCCATTGCAGCGTCTTGGCCACAAAAAAGGTGAAGATGTAGAGAATGCAACCTTTCTGGTATACTATGGTTGACTAGCAAAATCCTGATTTTTTTAAATTCGCAAATTTGGACTTACAAACCTTTTATTCTTAACCAATTGATGATTCTTATGGTTCTAAGCAGATCAACTGGTTCGCCATGTGTCCATCAACAGCTTGGGGATTCAACCACCCAACGGTTGGAAAGCAGCTAAGATGTATCCCCTTCATGAAAGGGACGGGTTTTCCCAGGCCCAATTGGCCAACAATTTACAGTTGGGTGTTTCCAGAAATTAGGAGTACCCGAAAATGGATGGTTTATAATGGAAAACCCTATTTTTTAATGGATGATTTCGGGGTACCCATATTTTTGGAAACTCCCAGTTGATGAACATGTTCGCTGTGTTTTTTGTTCTTCATACTCGGACCTATGGTGTTTTTGGCTAAAAATGAACATGTGCCTGAATCCATGGGATATATCAATCTACTTATACTTGATTGAACAACCGTTTGAAGCTATACGGCTTGATATCCGTGCATCACTTATCACGTACGACCACTTATTGGCAGTTGTCTTCTTCTTCAAGAGTATCCTGAAGAAGAGAGAGTCTCAAATATCTTCCTGAAATTTTGAAAGCCAAGTACTGTTCTAGGTGGTGATTTCATTTTTTTATGTCACCCCGAACCTTGGGGAAAGAAGATCCAACTTGACTTGCGCATATTTTTCAAATGGGTTGGTTCGATTCAACCACCAACCAGATCACCATTAAACTCACCACCATTGTAAGGATCCCCATTAAGCAACCATTTTTTTTCACATGGCGAATAGATTTTCCCTGACATTTTTTCCCCGATTTTTTCGCGCAGGAACTGCACGGCAACTGCAGAAGCACTAGGTCCGACAGCCATTAAGGTCAGTGGGGGAACCTCAGTTATACTGCCCGAAGTTGGTCTTAAGATCCAAGCATCCAAGGAGAACAACAAAGGTTTTTTGGAAGAAAACATGGTAATAAATCATCAAAATCCCCAACAAAACATAGATTTTGATTCATAAGGTTAAAAGTTACCACATTTTTTTTTTACGTTGCTTACCCCCCTGAAGATTAACGGCTGGAACCTGAGAGTTTTCACCGCTGGAAAAGGAAAATCATCTTCCCAACCATCATTTTCAGGTTCTATGACAATCTTCAGGGGTGTAACCGAAGGCTTTAAGGACGGTTGGTTGGTGAAACACAGCGACCGCAGCCGATCCGAGGTTGGCCACCTTTTGATCGGGTTCCTGGCATCAACAGTTGCTTGCTTAATAGATGGTTGAAACAGCTGGATTTCGCAAGTTTCAAGCTGTGATCTATACAGATGTATCTGAGTGTTTTTTTTTTCTGCAGTTTTTTTTTGCATTTTTTTAGTTCTTTTGGGTGTGTGAAGTGACCAGGATGACTTAGAACAGTGAAAATACATAGGATTCTTTTCTGCAATTTTTGGAGGTACAATTCAACAAGAGGGGTCTTAAGGGACAGTCGCCCAATACCCTTTCCACGGATCCCTTTGTAAGGCTTAGAGTACGTCATTCGTGCCGAGCCTTTATTAGCCGAAGACGGCAGCAGTGTCTGGATCTCTGAGTTTTGATGTCCTTCTTTTGAACAGCAACAAATTTTACCCTCAAAATATAGGGTGCATTCCCTGCATAGAAGTGACTAGATGATTGGAGAGTAGCAGAGATTATACATATTATACCATTTTCAGACACAACTCAGAATGGGAACTTGTTTTTTTCACACCACCATTCCCAATGGTGAAATTGTGACCGAGGGCTGCCCAGCCGAAACGGTGATTTGTTTCAAGCACGAGTCAACTGCTCAGCCGAACTGGCTGGTGGCTCTCAACAGAACTGGATCTCTAGAAATTTCCAGGGTACCCATTCGTGCTTGGTACTGTTGATGGAAGAAATTCTGCACCACTTGGGATGTAAAGAAAACCTCTATGAACAACGGTACCGGTAGAGACTGCCAACCTCAACCGCCGGATTTCTTCCAGCAACAGGCATGTCTTTAGTAGTATGGACTTGGATCAAAAATTCGCTTGCAATAGCTATGGTTGGGTGGTTGAGGTGTTAGTAGTTGAGCCTGCTGTAGGCAGATCACTACCAACCAGCCAGTCGTGACGTGACAACTGCACGGCTGTTGTGGTACTTGTAGATCTTGGTACGTACCTCCGACTCATGATTGCAGTCAAAACGATTGTCAATGATTTGGGGTGTTTCCAAAAATAGTGGTACCCCAAAATGGATGGTTTGTAATGGAAAACCCTATTTAAATGGATGATTTGGGGGTACCACTATTTTCGGAAACACCCATTTGATCTATCATTTTTAGGACTCGGACTAGGGTAGTAAGGGTCACTTACGAAGCTTCACATCCCACTCGCATTGAGTCTCTTGGGGATACATCCAACATGTACAGATTCGTATCTGAAAGATGTCAGATGTTCAGAGCACTTAAAACTTAAGATCATTGAACGATATGCACATATTCAATGGCATGTTGTTCTCCATCGCAAACACATATCGAAGGAAGGATCTTTTTCGTAGCCATTGTAAAAAACCCCATGCAAATTCTGAAAAGATCAAAAGGAAACCAGTTATGATCTCAACCTTACCACAGTTATCCCCAGGAAGATCGTTTTTTAGGAAAACCCACCTGCAAAAAATATGTCGTTGATTCACCAAGGCCGAGGAAACAAGATGGTCAAATCGTAGCAACTCCGCAGGTGGGTGAGGAAGGTTTCCAAGTTTTTTTAAAGATACAGCTACCCTTCGGAAACCATCATGGAGAAGTGGAAAAAATGGGGCCCTTCCAATAGTAATTATATAGTTACCTTTCAAATTTCGGCCATTTTCCACTGAACCATGATTATGAGAGAAAGAGTAGATGAATTCGATGAAAATGATGATGTTTCCCAATGGTTTCTCAAAATTTTCATCTCTGAGTGATGTGTTTTTAATTCTGACAGGGTAGCTGGCAAGCGCCTTTTCTTTGGGGGGTTTTGTTTGTTTTCTGATATCTAGATCCAGCTTCGAGAAAAAAAGACAAATGGCGATGACATGGCGAGGCGGATCAACATTTTTAGGTTCTAGAAGAGATGACCATAAGCAGATTCATTTGCAGAATTCCAGCCATCCATTTGTGGGGACAATCGTTTTGAGCCACAGCTAAATGTCTGATTGTAGTTGGTAACTTGGATCCCTTTTGTCTCAAGCCAAGTTGTCCCGAAGAATCCATCGGCAATGCCGCCAGTTCCAACGCCTGCTGGACGTGAAGGAAATGTCAAATCTGAAGCGATTGGCCAGTTGCTTTGAGGATTGGGAAGTTAGTGGAGCCACATCATCTTGGAAATATCATCAACTCAAAGTGTGTTCAAATACCCTCTAAAGAGTCCTCTGGAAGAAAAAAATGCGGTTTTGAATTTTGGATGGATTCTGGTGGTTGCAAACATCTCACAGTATGCATATTTTGCAGCTGATCAATATTGTTGTTGTTGATGGAACTTCCTTCTCGTCATCTTTACAGTTGCAGGACATCCGAAAGCGGGAGGGTGAGGAAGAGAAGGACACAAAGCTGCAGGTGTGACCACTTGGTACAGCTTGCCTATTTTTATCCCCACTTGGGACATCAATCTGATGATTTACAGATATATACCATCTGAAGAGCACGTCACGTTTTCTTTTTGAATGTATGTTTGACATCGCGCAGAAGTCGTGAAATGGTGGCCTTGATAACTGAATACAGAGACGTCCGACCTGAAAAAATCGTTTGGATCACCGGCAATTACAGTTCGGATCATCGTTTTAGGCCATTTCATTCTGTCCCCAGGTTGAGATGGCAGGCCTTTTACCATGGACCAGCTACTTGGTCTCTGCTGGGAGCTCAACGTCAAAATCAGCTGTAAGGAACATGGCTATCAGCCAGTGAAACAAACTTGAATTTTTTTTTGGGGGGTTAGCATGCAGAAAAAAACTTGGATCAGCCAGTTGTTCTTGGGTGAATTATCAGCAGATGGAAAATCTGTCTTGGAGAGATAGGCATTTCATTCATCTCCGCTTCAGTACCCGGTGTCCTTGGGACAAGGGCGTTTCCACAGCACCGTACTGTCGCACAGACAGTTGATCGGTTTATTCGACCAAGTCATGGGGCGAAGTTTCTGGATCATTTCTACGTTACTTTCCATCCATTTTCGCCGCGATTTTTCACCGCAATTCACACCAGTTGGGAACTCCAAATTTCCCATTTCAGATTTCCAAAAAATCCCATCAGATTTTTTGCATTCTCTCTTATCTCAGCTCCGAAATGCCGTTTTTTTTTTGTCAAGGTGTCTGCGCGCTATCCTGCAGGTGCAGGTCTTTATCCTCGCACTAAGTTGGAGGTGCTCCCCCCACCGGGTGTAGAAATGTCCAACTTCCAATTTCACCCGAAAAAATTGGTCCCGAAAAAAATCATTGGACTTACAAACCGTGGAGGGTTTAGGTAGTAAGGATAATAGCTTACCCTATTACCCTATAGCTTTGGATAGCAATGGAATTATAGATCACTCTACTGAAACTTTGGTTGTTTTTGCACCAGTTTTTTGGAAAATATTTTAATTACCGGTACCCCTCTCACTTTGTACTTAGTAAGTACCCTGAACCTAAGTAATTGCAGAAGCTCGAGACCACAAAAGGGCAAGACTGTTTGAAAGACATGCAAAAAATCTTTCTTTCCAATCAATTTTTGTGAAGCCAGTTGGGTTTTACAGTCACCAGATTCTTATCTATATAACCATCTACATGAATGCCACTAGCCACAAACGGCGACACCAACTTCACATCAGCTTTGTTGCATCTTATTGCAACAAATTCGTCCAATCTGCTGACCTGGAAAAGCATTGATGGCGCTACAAGTTGATAGGTAGGCTTCTTTGTCTCAGTGTATTCATCCACCTGGATGAACATCCCACCCAGATTGGCAAATTCTCCCAGAGGCAATTTGCCAATCTGCATGTTTCACAACCGGGTCCTTGAAACCTCGAAAAAAGGAAAAACAAAAAGCAGCACTGGCAGGGCAAATCCATGAACGATGGCCTGGGCTTGATGGTTGGTGCCAAGTTTACCACCCAGGCCGTTCAAAGTTGGAAGCACCGAACTGGGGGGGGTTGGAGTGGCAATCGAATTTTCACCAACATTAGGTTGTTGTTTACAGATTTGTTTGCTTATCCAGAAACTAGGTTTGATCAAAAATAATGCATACAGAGATGAAATAATTCCCCCTGAAAGTCGAAGATGAAACAAAGTGGTCCTGGTCCTTTAGGATGATCCATCTTTCCAGGATTTCCCTACTACCCAGAGGCAAAGGTCTTGGTCGGCTTGGACTTCCTGGGATTTTTTCTTCATTGACTCCTCACCAGGTAGAGACGCCTGGAGGCCAAAACACACCAACCGCTCCGCGACAGGCGGAGCTTGGGATATAATTGGGGCCGCACGAAGGTCATCATGATGGATCGTCACTTTCCCCCTAAATTTAGGAAGCTTATAGCTCTGATTCCACTGAAAATTACGACTTACAATAATTGTGTTGAAGACAAAAAAGTCATGAAGTTTTTTCGTAATGGCCACATAGCGAGTGGGTTGATTTTCCCAAGTAGATGGATGATTAGTTGGATGATTTCTAGTCCATCCTTCCAGCAGCTATACCCCCCGCGTTTGATTATCCAAGTACTTAAAAATAGAGACCGGGCTGGAAATCCTGTTTATTGTTTCACAACGCTGAACAGAAGCATGGGAATCTCCCAAAACAATGATTGCCAAATTGATTCAGATGATCTGTTCATGGACATCAGGCAAATCTATGGTGTTCATATCCCCATGAAATTGAAATTGTTTTTTTCCTTAAAGATCCCACGTGATTCTGAACGGATTTTTTTTGGGGTTGAATCGACTCTCCACAAAACCTGTGACGTTTTCGACGGGGTTCCGTTCCACACCTTTGAAGGTGAGCTGGCAAGATTTCCAACACAATTTGGGTGAGGTTGGTGGATTTCCCGGACGCGTCCTGGGAATTTTTTGGTTGAAGTTACATGGATTGAGATTGAATTTGGAGAATTCGATATATATGTATATATATATATATATTTATATATACATAGTCCTCGCATCGGTGTTTTTTTTGGCACCTTATTTGAAAAACACAAAAAACATTGGAAGATGAGTAAGAGTTATACCCTTAGTTTTGCACCCTTTTTTTGGGGTGGCTCAAGGGGAACCTGGCAGGAGATCTGATTTCCTGTTTCTTAAATGACGTCAAACGATGCGTCAGGATGCCATGTTCCAAGCGGACATGCGGGCCGTTCTCTTAAGTATCGAGGTGCGGCTGAAGGGTATTCTCAGCAACCAACCCAAAGAATCAGGTCATGGAAAGATATGGATGTTTCCAAAAATAGGGGTACCCAAAAATGGATGGTTTATAATGGAGAACTCTATTAAAATGGATGATTTGGGGGGAAAACCCACTATTTTAGGAAACACCCATATGGTGACATGGTTTCGTTGGAGGATGGAGTCAGATTTTTTTCCCCCACACAAAGGGTAGTGAAATTTGTTTGGAGTGAATTTTTTTCCAGGGAATGAGGCAACACTAAAAACATCTTTACATGTCAGGTTGGGTGGATGAAGGTCGTTCGAAGGGGTTTTCACCTCGGTAGGATCGTCCTCAATATGTCTTGGAGTATCGCGCCTGCGCTCCGACTTGGGCACACTATGACCCTGAGGCTTGGGAAAAACCACGAGCAGATATGAACAAAAACAAGAAAAAAAAAAACAAAAACAAAAAACATGGAAAAAACCTTGATCCATAAATATGATATGCATCCCATTTTAAATGGAAAGGCATACCGCATGATCACTGGATAACGATGTTTCTGCTAATCCCCGTTGTGTGTGACTTCTTCCAAGGTCGGTTCCGCTCTCAGAGACTTCCAGGGAAGCTGGCCACGTAAAGAGCTGGAGGTGCAGGGCTAAAGATACGATGCTTATTGCCTGAGAAGGTCACGATTTTTGCTTTGAAAAGAGTACAGGAATTTATGGTATTTTCATAGCTATTATATATGATTATATATATATATATAAGTTATATACATACTATACATACATACAGTATATCTTGTAGTACTAAGGATTTCATTTGACATTTGCATCGTAGGTATAAGATTCTCAAACAGGATTTGATGGGTCATCACAAAAACTTCTCTGAAGCTGTACACAAATCCCTGACCGGATAATTTCACCGCCGTCGAGGAGGGTGCCTGGAAACGCGTACCGATTGTGAAGCAAATGGGCAAAGGTGGGGCAGGAAGTCCTGTTTAATCGCTGGGGTCCCAAATTTAAGTTGCAATTTATTCAATTTATCACTTTTCTGGGGGTAACAGAGAGAACAGAGGAAATTATTCAACACGGGATTGACATTACGAACAAGATCGAACAAAAATCCTTTCTATCTCTGGTCACGTGAGGACATACCCGTGTTAAACCCTCTCATCTTTGTTTTCTGAATAGTCCGAGCGCAGGACACCAAGCTTGTTGTCAGTAAAGAAGGAACAGGCTTTCACACCATTTCACTACCTGCCCTGTTTGCGAGAATTCACTTAAAGGGTCAAAAACTCGAAGGATTTTTTTACCCTGTGCATCCCTGTGCTCTCTTTCGCATAATTATCATGGAACAGGACGTTATCTTATCATTAAAAGGAAACTCTTGGAGGAAGTGTAATCGATGCTTGATTATCAAGAAATACTTCATAACATATGAAACATTTTGTTTTTTCAAATTCAGAGTTTGACACAATTTTTCATATATTCAAAAGGATGCTTTCCGGATACACTCCGGTAATCTGACATAGCAATGGAAAATGGACCCTTTGAAGATGTATTTCCTATTAGAAATGGTGATATTCCATTGCTATGTTTGTTTACCGGAGGGTATCAAATTCAGAGTTTCTTTACAGCGCCTTTTGACTCCGCTGAAAACCCGTCAGGTGTGGGTGAATCATACAACTCGAGATTCGTGGCCTTTACTGCACCTGACGAGGTGAAACCCAGCAGCCACAGTTCCTAGCAGGTACCAACTTACCACTCACTTAAGGCTTGATACTCCAAAGAATGGGTATAAGAACATTTGTATAAATACAGGAATCTAAGATATGATATCATATTTATATAGTATCAGTGCTTAGTGTTTCCGGTATCTTAAGATGCAGGATCCCACAAATAGACAAAAACGTGTTGAACCTGTTTGACCATTTTTCAGTTCGCAGTCGTGTTTATTTGCGCAATCGTCTAAACTGCAGTCGTGTGACCGATCATCGAAAATGGTCGTCAATCCAATGGTGAATTTTTGTAAATCCATTATCATGACTCCTATTGACGGAAGGAAGACTATTCTTCATACATTCGGGAATAAAATCATCGAGCGCAGAGTCTTACATCATCTCCAGCTCCAGCTCCAAGGAATTTGATGGGAAATTCAATTCTGCAGTAAATAGAGGTATGAGCCATGCAGATCAATTCTCCCAGGACACAACAAAGTCAGTAATAATTGGTCACAACATTGTCCCAACTAAAAGATGTCAGTGTGAAGCAAAGCTCGTCCAAGTTTGGGCAGTTTGGGTTGTAACAGACCTTGGGGACTAGATGGGGTTTGAAACCTTTTAACCCAAGGAACTATCATTACCAAGTTCCATGAATTACACAAAAGGTGCCACCATAAAATGCCTATGGCAGCCTCTCGCAGCATTTTACCCGCAAGACAGGGTCACTTTTTCTCTTATCAATGGAAGACTGCAACGCGAATGCAGGTGTATAGCACTTGAGATGTCTTTTTGAAACTAAATCTTTCGGTCCCTCGGTTTCTTGAAAGCAGATTTTTCCGGCAAAGTGTGCCAAGACATGCCACACCAGTGCTTGATCAAAATAGATCCGAAATGTATATACTGATCCCTAGCTTTGGTAGCTCATATGACCAGATGGGTCTTTGCCATGGAGCGTAGCTTTCGCCGTTCTCGCTCTGGCTGGTGCTGTGCGGCGTTAGGCGCGTTCCGTCTGAAAAATCCTGGGAGGGTCAGTCGGGGTTGGGACGTCCAACGGAAATTCTTCGCTTGCGGAAGATTTTCAAATAAATACAGCTTGTAAAAAGGCAAAGGTCCATCTGGGTGGTGGTTTCAAAGATCTTTTTATTTTCATCCCTATTTGGGGAAGATTCCCCAATTTGACGAATATTTTTCAGATGGGTTGAAACCACCAATCAGTCCATGGAATGTATTTCTTTTCGGGAAGATTCGTGCCGTTTTCAGCACAGTTGTGAAAAGATCGTTGGAGGCGGCCTTGCCTGACACTGCAAGTGTATAAGTGAGTGCTCACATCGACCCCTAAACCTGAGTATCTAATAGCTTTAGTAACTTACTTGGCGGTCCGTTGGTAAGGTCCCATTCAATTTTGATGGATTCACCCAATTGTCTTATAGACTGTTTGACTTCAGGTTTTCAAGTGGCTTTTCAAATACATGTTTCTTTAAAGTCTCTTCGCTAATTTATACATCATGAATCTGGGTAGACAGTCCTTGCTCAGATCGATCAAAAACAGGTGAGCAATGACCCTGTTTGTTTAGGGTATATAAAGGGATTGTACTACCCAATTCTATAGTGATTATAATAAGCCAAGATAAGGATCCCTGTTAAACAACCAGTAATCAGTATAAATAATAGAACGGAAGGGACCCCGGTTTTCTTTTGTGGCTCAAAATTATATGTTTGACTTGGTTTGAATCGTTCATCCATCGATTGAGGTGGCTTTTCAGCTTGGTATTCCCTTGGTTACAATGCCATTTCTCGTGAACCTGGACCCCGCGGAAGCTTCACAACGTCAACGATGATTAAGGCGGCATATCTTTTTTTTTGGGTGAGATCAAGTCAGGTTTTGTATGCTGAGAAAATATGTTTGTATTGTTTTTGTATGTTAAGATATCAAGATTTATGAAACTTTCACTTGGATCTTGGGAGATTTTGGAGATTTGGACCTTTTTATTGTATGTGGATCCGAGATCCGACCCCGTTTGATGTACCAAAAGGGAGCATCTGGGATTTTTTTTCCAAAGATTCGTGTCCAATGCCAAGGGCTTGAGTGGTTTTACCCAACCCATGTGGTTATGATTAGGACATTCCACACATGTTGCAGTTATTTTTGGCCAAGTCACGGAATTATTGGGTGTTTACTTAGGGATGGGTGGGAACTCAAACAATTTTTCGGAATTTTCATCCCGATTTTTTTGGGGTGAAATTCGCTCCAATTTTGACGACCGCGCATATTTTTCACATGGGTTGGTTCAACTCAACCACCAACCTGAAGAGTCCCTCCTCCCCTCAAAATGGTTCAACTTTTAAGGAATTTGGGAGCTTTTTGTGAGATATTTTGAAGAAAAATCCGACCAGAAGCAGTTGCTAAATGGATGTACTTATTATGGAAATGAAACATGGAGATGGACACTGATTATATACTGTATCCTTTTTAGTACTGTTGTTATCATGAGAAGATATTTCCTCTTCAACACGTCCAAATGACCGGAATTCACACTTTGAAGACTTGCCACTGCTAGGACATTGGTTTCATCACAGACCTCGAGGGGGACATTGACACTTTCTGGCGATATGTTGATAGCAATGCATCCGTGCTGACCAGGGAAAATGGAGTGTTTCTGGTTGGCGTATACACTCTGGTAAATTGACATAGCAATGGAAAATGGATATTTCCTATTGAAACTGGGGATATTTCATTGCTATGTTCGTTTACCAGAGGGTTATTGAATCACACCTTTCTTGACATTTTGTTTTTTTTCCAGATTTTCAATTTGGAAAAGTCATTCAAAAAACTATCATGGGTGATGAGGACAGCTCGGATCCCTGACAGTTCCAACGGCCGGTGTGAGGTTGAAATTGAAAGATTCGGAATCGGCCTTTGTTTTTGGAGGAGACCTCTTTGACAGAGGTCCTGGGGATCTGAGATTGGCGCGAGAATTGATCGATTTGAAGAAGAAACTTGGGGAAATTCGATGATATGATGAAATTGAACTGTTTTTTTTCCAAATCCAAAATTGGAATCAATTCAATGAGTATTTTACGTTGGTAATGCATCCCAAAACGCACTGATCCGAAGGGAAATCGGAACTTTGGGAATTCGTACCTAGACTTTATAAAAAACAGTCTTAACCATCAATAGACCAGTTAAGTGAAACATATCGAAAACAACGATAGGCTAAGGTTTTTCCAAGTTGGTCAATGATTTTGATGTATCCTTTTCACATATGCTTTTGGAACGATGATTGGCCTTAAGGGACAACAGCTTGTCACATCATTTTAGCTGGGTTGTATGGCGATTTACTAAGGAAATCCCAATGTATCAGGCAAGATGACAATCTTTTTATATTGAAGGAGTTTTTTTTTCCCGTTGGTACGTTTGAAAATACCCTGGCAGGTGATTTCATCTGCCTTATCCCTAGCAGTATGAGACTCCTTCTGACCATCCTTCCATTCTGAAGGATTGTCTTATATAATTGGACTTATCTATTTTTTTCCTCACATTTTTATGTTCAAAACACAATTTCCACAATCCCCCAGGAAGTATCCAGCTCGTGTTTTTTTACTCATGGGCAACCGGGACATCAACAAGATGCGTTTGAGTGCTGAACTCAGCGATGAAGCTATGATGAAAGGGCCGGAAGCTGCGTTCGAAGCATGGTGGGATCCCAACGCGCCCACCTTGATGAAGTATTTGACCACCAAAGGCAGCCAGACTTCGTGGTTGTTGATATTTTTTAAAGGGGTTGATTTTAGAAGATTTCGGAAACCTGAAAAAACATATTAGCAATCATATGAAATTGTGTATCTATATAATTTGTTATGTAGTCAGTACTTTTTGAATTTGCCGGTTTTTCCTTCGGCCTTTTTTCTCTGAATAAAGTCGGATTCAGAAACTTCTCTGGATTCAGAAACTAGGATTCAGAAACTCTTTGGTCGGATTCAGAAACTCTTTGGTCGGATTCAGAAACTCTGTCGTTGGATTCAGAAACTTTTTCGCCGGATTCAGAAACTCTGTGTTCCGAAACTTTTTCGTTGGATTCAGAAACTCTGTTCGCAGGATTCAGAAACTTTTTTCGTCGGATTCAGAAACTTTTTTCCTCGGATTCAGAAACTTTGTTCGTCGGATTCAGAAACTGTTTTCGTCGGATTCAGCAACTTTTTTCGTCGGATTCAGAAACTCTTTTCGTCGGATTCAGAAGCTCTTTTCAACCCATGCTTGCAATGATTACTGCATTCCTTTCCCACCCTTAGCAGCCCAACCCATGCTTTCAATGATTACTACATTCCTTTTATCAAAATTTCCCCCCCCT
>DF241806.1:49562-73238 GCA_000507305.1 Breviolum minutum Mf 1.05b.01
GTACTACAAAGTACTACTCCAGTACTACTCTCTGTACTGCTCCACTACTACAAAGTACTACTCCGTACTACTCTGTACTACAAAGCAAAGTGCTACTCCAGTACTAGTCTGTGCTACAAAATACTACTCCAGTACTAGTCTGTACTACAATGTACTAGTCAAATCCAATTGGGAAGTTTCCGAATCCAACGGGACAGTTTCCGAATCCAACGGGACAGTTTCCAAATACAAGTTGCCAGAATACAGAAGTTTTCAAATACAACGGGAAAAGTTTTCGAATCCAGCCGGAACAGTTTCCGAATCCAACGGGGCAGTTTCCGAATACAAGTTTCCGAATCCAACCGTAAAAGTTTCCGAATACAACGGTGACCTTTTTTCTCTACTTTGGCAGTGCTTTAAATCCCCAACTCCTTTGATGTGATTTGATACAGTTTTTTTGCTTATGGCTTGTTCTCATCACCCAAACTATGCATAACTCATGAAACGCTGGGTCATCCCCATGAGTAGCTTGAGAGGTCACAAACCAAACCCGTCAACAAACCAGTCAAACCCTGAGTGAACACACCCTGGTGGCACACCAGGCCTAGAAGATTCCAAAGTGAATCGTTTGAAATGGATTTTACGTCACACCATGGGTTCACCTGCAGCCTTTGAACATCGGCGACACGAGTTGATCCTTGAGACACCTGGAGCGTCAGCGGGCCCGGTGGTGTCGGATGCTGAAGTGCTGGGGAGTTTTTTGCAGTCCGTCGAGCCAGGCGAAGCGGCGAATTGTCCTTCTCATCTTTGAAAAGAAGATGAGTTGAAAAACAACTTTTTATGTTGACTCCTTTTGGTGGGTTGATTTTCCTTCACCGAATTATTTTTTCGTTTTTTTGGTTTCAGTATAGAAACAAGGGGATGAGGATGTGTTTTTTTTCCTCAAAAATTCAGGTGGAATGGTGGCAAGCTATCTTCAACATGCACAGATTGGAGTGATACTGGGGGATACACTTTTTGTCCACGGAGCTGTAGAAGAGAGAGCCTTGGGCTTCATCCCAAGCCCTTTGACTCGTTACAAATTGAATAGCACCTCAGCTTGGCGTTGCGAAATGATTGGATTGGTGGTGGTTTCAACGATTTTTTATTTTCACCCCGATAAATTGGGGAAAGGATTCAATTTGACGAGCATATTTTTCATATTTTTTCATACTGTATGGTTCAACCACCAACTAGTTTGGATTGGAACTTTTTGTTTTTTTTTGGGGATGGCCACTTTGAAAGGAAGCTGTTGTATCAAAAGTAGTTCACTTTTTTTCGCAACAGCTAATAACGGTTGAGGAAACAATCCCATCATGTTGAAATTTGGAAGATGAACGTTTGGTTTTTTGTGCTGGCCTTATGGCCATGTGCCAATTTTCGGGACATTGTCTTAGGGATTTTTGAAGCTGATCCATTAAGAAAGGGAAGAAATCCCTGGTAAATACCCACCGGTCACCAGCGGAAACGTTGAGTTTCACCGCTCCGAATGGGTCGAGGTCGAGAAGAATTGTTGAAGCTCAAAGGAGCCCAAGTTGTGGATGATTTGCACCAATGGATTTCTGCATTAAATCACTTTGCCCAACTGCAAGTGAAGGATTGGTTGAAAGGAGGGAAGGATATGAAAGATGGAAGACCTGGAGAAGCTTTGATAGCATATCAAAGTCGTCCAGCTATGGCATTATGCACTGTTACTTGGCACTTGGAATCTCTCAAAATGTAAGGGAGCCCCAAGTGAAGAGCATTCTGATGGTGATAGTTTACACGAATAGGGATACATCTCAAGGTATCTCCTCCACATGGCACATCCCATCTATAATTTAGTTGCTAGGGATGTAAACTGATGTGGACGATTTTTTTTTGGCATTGAGAAAGAAATCAGAACAACGAAAAGTGACCATTGATCATTGGTGTTTTTTTATTGGGAGTCCGGGTCGCTGCATCCCTTAAGTTTTTCATCAAACAGTGAGTATCTGGAAATCCTCCAAGGAGCCCATGGCTGAAACAACCCACCGAGGTGGTGGTAAGTTGCTATGTTGATGGGAAGAACATGCCCAGCAGGAAAGCCATTGATGAGGACGGTTTCTCCAGATGTTGGGGAGGTGGGTGGGCAGATCTGGATATTGGGACCCTAGGCAAGGGACCATGCCAATTAGAGATTGGAGGTCGTTACTTGTATGATTTTTTTTTTCGGCTGAGAAAATCAAAGTCTTTTGTTTTTTTTTGGGGGGAGTTTGGTCACAAGGTTGAAACTTCCAAACAACTCTACTCGTGGTGTTGATGAAATTTCAACGCCGATCTTGAACGACTTCTTCACTGGGTGATCTTTTTTTGGGACTTGAAAAACGACATGTGCCGCTACTTAAGTAGATTCTTCCCAATCAAACTTTCTGCGCTTGTTGGCCAAGTGAGGTTTCTGGCAAACTTTAAAATCTCTAGACTTTTTTTGCTGCTCCCCAGGACACCTACTGGACCTGCTTAACACTGGAAACTACCAGATTCAAAATTATGCAGCACTACATATTCCCCAATCTCAAGACGGAAGCAGAAACTCCTCATATTCAAGGTCCCAAATAGATTTTCTGAGAAACATTAGTGAAATGATACCTTTCAATTTGATGTTGAACATTTCTTTGGCTCAGTTACGTCGCTGAGTTGTGTGTAGATAGCTATGATTATGAAAACTTTGGAGCCACACTCTGATGTTCCCCAAATTTATTTTTTTTACATTTTTTTTTCAAATATGGACACTGGATGTTTACAAATTATTTAGGAAATATTTAAAGAAAATTTAGACAATATTTACAACACAATTGCGCAGACTCTATACAGAATTTAAAACAGTTGCTGCACTTGTTTTCCTTGCGTTTCCTCGAGTTTTTTGCATTTTTGCAAATACTTGTAGATATTTTGTAAATTTTCTCTAAATATCTTGTAAATTTCCTCGAGTTTTTGCATTTTTGCAAATATTTCGTAAATATTTTGTAAATTTTCTGTAAATATTTTGTAAATTTCCTCGAGTTTTTGCATTTTTGCAAATATTTCGTAAATATTTTGTAAATTTTCTGTAAATATTTTGTAAAGTTTCTTGATTTTTTACATTTTTGCAAACATTTCGTAAATATTTTGGAAATTTTCTGTAAATATTTTGTATTTTTTTTGTAAACATCTTTGTAAATATTTTGAAAACCATTGGTACCCAAAAATGTAAATATTTTGAAAATAAAATAAAACAGCAATTTCCAGTCTCTGGCTGGCTAGCATTCTCATAAAGCTATGAGTTGTAATTGTAAGGTTCATTCCGCTCCTCTCCCCGGTCCAGTTCCAAAAGATTCCGTAGAAATTGATCAACAAACCACCTGGTAGTGGTGGTTTCAAATGTGTTTTTGGAATTTTCACCCCGAAAATTGGCGAAGATGGGTTCCCCCATTTGCGCTTGTGCATATTTATTTCAAAGGGGTTGAAACTCAACTCAACCACCAACATTGAAAGTTGGTCACGACTTGACGGTGAAAATTTACCCCATCTCCTTTTAAGGGTCCCTCGAGTTTTGCAAGGATCAATTCGAAGGTTTTGCAAAATGCTCTGATCCATTGAGTCAGAAGGTGGTACCTTTGATAGCAGCAGTTTTGCACCACCTTTTTTCGAGTGTGAAGATTCGAGTGTGTTCCAATTTTTTTTTTGGGAAAAAAACCTCGAACGATTCAAATCCTTGGGGGTGGTTGGTTTGTTTTTCCATTCTTGGGGTCGAAGAGTTTTGGGGTCCATTGTTTTTTGCTTCCATTTTCTCCAGGTTCCTTTCTTACATCGTGGTGGTGTGCGACGGGTGGTGGTAGGCCACAAGCCTAGTGGAGAAGCACCAGCCATGCTTCGCACTTCGGGAGTAGATGGGAAAGGATATGAAGTCATCTCAGCTGATACAAACTATGCAAGTACTCAGGTGGGGGGTTTGAGTTGGTTGAGTTGAGTTGAGTTGAGTTGAGTTGCTTGAGTTGGTTGAGTTGGTTGAGTTGGTTGAGTTGGTTGGTAGTTTTAAGTTTATCTTTCGTTTGAGGATTGATGTTGTGATGGTATGTATATAAAATAAAGTTAAACTGAAAGACATAAGTGGCAAAGGAGAATCGGAATGGGCAATTGTTTTTTAAAAAAGTTAGTGGTCCCACAATCCTATCAGCCCAGTGGCTTTTTCCATGGTTGGGAAACACAAAATCTTTGAGATACCTCAGCTCAATCGATGAATTTTTCTCATACAGCTTTGGCTTGACGTGGGAATTGGAGTGAGCCCGGAGAGTGGGCTTTTTCCACCATGATTGCAAGGATATAGATGATATACCCATAGATCTGTTATTTTTTTTCACCATACAGATGTATCTATAAATGTATATAAATATATATACATGATATATACTAGAAGGGTATCTGCATATACCTAACCCTAAGGCCAAATAGAAGGGAATCAGGAGAATTGGAAGATTGCAGAGAAAGCTGCCATTGATGCCGTCCACAGGATGACCAACTGCGCGGACAGAGTTGGTGCGAGGTACGCATCTCGCAAGTGACTTGATAAAATTTCCATTTCGAGGTCATAGCTGTCGAGTTTTTTCTTGCAACGGATGGGGCGTTTTTATGTTTTCGTTGCGAATTGAGTATATAACGCTTATCATATGACATATGTATGTGCAATATATGATTTTGCATACATATACATACATCAACATATATTCATATATCACAGGCTTTAACATCTCATCCGTTTTTACTCGGACCAGCAATTGAACTTATATGTTGAAGTACGCCAATCATTAAGGTCGTTTAAACTCGAAATTCTTAACTCCATATCCAATCCTGATCCTCCATAGGTGGTTCTATCAGAACCAAGTTCCTGATGAAAGGGATATGAGGAATGCTTCCAGAATCAGTCCATTCAATGGGTAGAAGTTTACTTATCCATGAAACCGGTCCCGGTGTATCAAACCTATCGAAGACCTCATAGTCAACATCGCAAACCTGAAGGCACCGGGCTGGAGTCAGACGCGATTACGCGGTATACGACCAGATGGCCTTGGTAGTTATGATTTTAAGCTTCAAGAACTGGGTGTTGACGAAGGATTTGCGGGTTGAACATGGTTTTAAACATGTTTTTTTTTTTGAGTTTTATAATTACTGTTTTTCTCCAGTTTTAACAATTTTAATTGGTTTTTAAAGATCATTTTTTCCAGTTTTTTTTTAAATTGCTTATCTTGTCAATGGATGTACCTTTTTTTGAGGGGATGGGGAAACTCTCAATCCATGTTTCCCCTGAAACTTCTTGAAAAAGTGGTTGGAAGGCAATTTTTTTCGACCGTCAAAATTAGTGGCCTTGACATCATCATGTTTTTTCAGGTATTTTTTTCACTCTTTCGTGGACTTTTTGTGTTGGTCTCTTTTTTTCCAGGAGTTATTTGTCGGGACGATGTAGGGGAGACTAGAACATTCACAAAAGGGTTTCAGCAATATGATCCTGTCAGTCGGAAGACGAGAGTTGTTTGAATCATAGATAAATGGGTATGATTTCCGCATGATTTTCAAATCAGGAGGCTCTGGTGATGTACTTGTTGGGCATCAAGCTCAAGTGAAGGGTGAATGGCTATGGGTTCGATTAAAACTCAGCAATGGCGACTATCTTCTGTCCTGTGGCCGTGATCGTCGGGCTCAGTATTGGGCCAAGAAAGGATCCGAATTTCAAGTCGTTGATCTACCACCTGCCTTGCAGAAATCGCGTTGAGGATTCGACCACCGGTTGAAGATGGACAAGGAAGGTTGAAGATGAAGATATGAGATATTTGGATCCATGGACCTACCACGTGGTCCAACTTGAAGAAATATCTCTTTCAGAGCATCAGCTGGTACCAATCCCATCACGGAGGTGGAGACCTTTCACTGAACGAGGTGAAGACCCAGCTTCCATCATTTTCGTGGGTCGGAACCATGAAGGTCGACCGACATCTCTTCAGGATCTGGTGGAAATCTTCTGCAGAAATTTGCGCCATGGATTGCGTGACCTTCTTGAAGCTGAGGTTGTAAAATGAGACCGGCAACGCAGCTCTGTGGAACCTGCTTCACAATGAAAGGTGTTAAGGGCAGAAAACTATGGCGTCCTAATGTGCTGATTTATTTCTTTTCCCCATTTCATACAATGAAAAAAGACATGGCAGTACAGTTATTTAAAACCAGAACCTCCATGTATATTGTAATGTTGTTGATGGTTCAGAACTCCTGCTAACCAGTTGAGGTTGGTAGTTTATTCCATTATTTTCAGTTTTTTTTACATCCCAGGCGGTTTTTGGCCTGATTTCTGAACCATCAACAGTATGTCTTTGTTGTACATACCTTGTATAAAGACCTTCACCCTAGGAAACCTGACTCCTGCTCCGAAGACAAAAGTCGCCGTCAGGTCATCGTGTCCGCACAACTGGCGGATATGAAACCTGTCAAGGGACAAAAACTTCCTGATGTGGTAAGGCGGAAGAGTTGAGGAAGGTTTTCTGGGCCCACCCACAGTGGTTGAAGAGAGATGAGAAAGGGGATGAAATGTGGAAGTTCTGTAATTTTTTTTTGGGTTTTTGCTGTTTTTTTTTGGGAAACACCAAATCTAAATAACCTGAGCATTGGTGAGATGGATGGATGAACAGCTTCATTAAATCTCCAAGGTGTTTCCCTTCACCGCCTTCCAACACCGAGCGTTTTTCGCCCAGATTTCGCCTTTGCACGAAAGATCGCTCCAGATCTCATCCATGTTGTTGGGCAGGTGGGTGGGTTTCGGGTGGGGTGGCAAGGGTCGCTGCGATTGGGCGAAGCGATGAAGCTAAATTATGCCTTCCAACCTAACCACTTCCATCATTAAAGAAAGGACAGGTTTTTGATCCACTCAGTCCACCCCCCTTCCTTTTTTGTTTGTTTGTTGTTTTTTTTTTTGGGACTTTTTTTTCTTCAAAAACCCTCATGTACTCTGGGGGGGAAAATGATCCAATTTTGATGAAGATGTTTTGTTAGTGAACGTTGGCTGCCGGCAAGTGATTCAACGAAACCTACGGAGTGAAGCTGTGGCACCACTATACCACCAGGTGGTATCTCAGAGCCAGTTCCTTTGACCTTTGTGGGCCACTCAGAATGACCCGTGCCACGCAGAGTTGGATTGTTGGACTTGGGGGATCCGCAAAAATCGAGGATTTTCCCAGCAAAAAAATGGTTAACTGCAAAAAGGCAACCGTTTTCCAGTTGAAGGTGGACTTTTTCTGTACATCCAAACGTTGACATGGACACACCCAAGAAAACAAAGCCAGATTGTTTGGCACATCTAGCACGGTTTGTTAAAACATTTGGATACAGATAGTAATTTGAAGATTATTTTTCAGATATTTCAGAACTAAGTTAGGTTTTCTTGTGTTTTTCCTACTTTTTTTCGTTGTAAAGATATGGTTTACACCCCCCAAACCATCAACTCCCCGTTTGTAACCGGCGCTTTAACGGTGTCCCCAGGCTCCACCACGACGTCCACCTCATATCCAACGCATCCTGTCGGATGACCGATGGAATCTCAGCTTTTCGATCGAGCTCTTCAAGGTGACATTCGGCGGGACGGCTGAAAAAAAGAAAGGGATAGAGGTCCCTGAAATGATCTCAAATACACTCCAGGGAACTAACATATCCCCTTGATATGGCATATTTGAAGATGATTTTCCTTTTCCCCAGGTGGGATATGTTAATTCCCTGGAGGGTAAGGGTCCCCGGAAAACTAAGATAGATACCACCTAAATTTGGTGGTTTTCAGGTGCGAAAATGTGAGTTTCAGGGAGGGTAAGGGTCCCTGAAATGATCTCAAATACACTTCTAGGTGAACTAACATAGCTGGCTGGAAAATAGAGCCGAAAGGAAGATGTATTTCCTATTGAACATGGGCATATTCCAGCCAGCTATGTTAGTTTACCAGAGGGTTACTCCTCCCATCATGGAAGTGAAAAATGGTGGTGTATCTCCAATAGCAGTTTTTTTTTTGATTTCGGGCCATTTTTTTTTTTTACTGAACCATGATTATTGGGAGAAAGGGTATCAGGTGTAAAAAGTGGAAAGTCGACATTAGAAGAATTGATGTATGATTCAGGTCTGATGAAGTTGGCAATAAGTCTTCTGAAGTATTATGAATTATTACACTCCGGGATCAACTAACAAAGCTGGCTGGAATGGCTGGACCCGAAATGAGTCGACGCATTTCCTATCGAAAATTGGGATATTCCAGCCAGCTATGTTAGGACAACTGGAAAATAACACTGCAAGGATTTCATGGCCTGGCGTCCACAGCAAAAGGACTTAAGAGGTATATCAGACTAGTAGAAGCCATGAGGAGAAAGTACCCAACAAAGATGTAAATTTGATTAAATTTGATGTAAATCTAGGTGCTGGCAACTCAACTATTTTTTGGAATTTTCACTCCGAAACTTTTTGGGGAAGATGAAGATTCCCAATTTGACGACGTGCGCATATTTTTTCAGATGGGAATGGTTCAACCAATGTGTTTCAAACTAGATTCCCTATAAATCCCATATAAATCCAATATAAATCCCCTATAAATCCCCTATAAATCCAATATAAATCCCATATAAATCCCATATAATTCCAATATAAATCCCCTATAAATGGGTGTTTTCGTGGGGTTCAACCACCCACCAACCCAGAAATTTCACAACTTCGCTGATTTCATCCCAAACCCACCAGGCTAATCCACCTCCAAGTCCCATTCACTACCTGGGCTCGGGAACCCGAACCGAGAAGCCGATGGTAAGGTAAGGGTCGTTGAGGGAAAGGAGGAGCACCGACCAACCGCTTGCACCTACAAGTGGGAAAAATCTCCCATGAAATCTCCAGGATGTGTTTTTTTGGGTGAAAACAAATACTAGCCTTCTGGAAACTAACATGTGTCATATATCATATATCACCTAAATAAAAGGTACTTTTTGAGATGATGATTTTCCTAATTCCCGTTGGGTACGATATTTTGGTCGTTCCCTGGGTAGATGAATCCTTCAACCTTTGACAGTTGCATCCTTTTTGCAGGCAATTGGCTCGAGGATAGCGATGGCTAAAAAAAACAGACTTGAGATATGGTCAACCAGAAACCACAGCTGCCAATTTTCACATTTTTTTGTTTCGAAAAAATCATTTCACCAATACCCTGGCTTGAAAGCTTTAAAAAGAAGTAGACCATTTGGTCAACAAGAGCTAAGGTTAAGGATAGTCAATGGTAGTCATATATCTACTTATACCTTCTTGTTCTAATAACACTCCAACCAACGTAACAACCCAACCCATTTGGGAAACTTCATCACTTCCACCAATCTGCGGGTTCTTCCCGGGTTTCCCACCCGTGGAAACCTGGAACCCCGTGATGGGTCTCCAACTTCCACATTCCGAAGCGAGTTGGAAATCTGATGTCAGTAGTGGCAGCGGACGGATCGAGCGAAGCAGCCTTTCTAGGCGGTTTTTTTTTGATGTGAAAAAAGAGAGTTTCAGGAAGGTGCGGTTTTGGAAAACAGTTGTGGGGTAGACCATTCTCAAATCAAATCATAATTGTGGTGTGCCGCACCTGTTTTTTTTTCTAAAGATGTTTTTGAGATATTGAAAATTGAAAACATTGGGAAAGATGATGAACGTATTTGAGGAGCATACCTTTTTTCATTGGCGTTGAAATCATCATCAGCTAGATGCGAAAACGTATGTAGAAACTTGAGCTCGTAGCCTATGCCGCCTCTCATAGGCCTCAAGACGTGTCAGTACTCAGTTGGAGTTTTTCTCAGCAGATGTTTGGTTGAGGGCGGGATGGAATTGCATTTTTTGACCGTAAATGTTTCTGAATGAAACCTGTGGCCCTGTGGTGAAACAACCAACCCACCAATCACTTTCTTAGTTTATTTACGAGACTTGGGAAACCTGAAACTTGCAGGTTTTTTCTGGCGTTGTTTCTTTGCTGCTTCAGCTTTAGAGATAAACAATTAGACATGAACCTTCTGGATTGTCTTACCAAGAAAAGTCTTCCTTTCCTACAAATGTTCAAACTTTTTCGGGATATTTAGGTGGATAGGTGGATAGGTGGATGATTACTGCAACCCCCCCATCCCGCTCCCTTCTTGTTAACAGCCAGGCTCTTTGGTTCTCCAATGAGCGGCATCCGCTCGCCGTGCGGTTGTAACCTGGCTTCTATGGGGGTGATGGTCTCTGGTCACTTGGATGTCCCAGGTTTGGTTAGGATCAAATGGTTATAACCCCAAGGAATACTCCGTTGATAAGTAGGTGAAATAACGCATTTTCCAACCATTTCCTAACTTTCTGGGACATCCTACCAGTGGTGAATTACTATATGATCCAATTTGACTACGAATTGTCAAGTAGGTTGAAACCCACATTTTTTTTCAAAAAACCCACAGTCAAAGGCCGAAGGGGTGTGTGGATGACAAGAAGAGTCATTTTCATGGTATGCGGGGGTCCCTTGTGGGAACCATGGATAACTAAACAAGTTGTAGGTTTTTCCCGATTTTAACTCGCTTGCAGAGTACAAAGGATGTCCCCTCCCATCACCATGGTTCAATGGAAAACGATCCTGGAAAGGGCTTCGATTTGCTTGGATGGATAAAGTCTAGCCAGCCAGCTGATACAATAAACTCGCCAATGCATAAATTACTACTGTTGATGGAATAAATCCTTCACCAGTTGATATGGTAAATATCCCATTATTTGCAGGGTTTCATACATGTTAGGTGGTGCAGGATTTCTTCCGTCAATATGTTTCAAATATCAGAACTGGTTCGCCGGAGTCGGGCCAACTGCGATCTTCCGCAAATGGGGTGGAAGATGCCTCTGAACGTTTCCCAAAATCAGGAGATCTAAGAACGGATGCAACTTGGTGTTTTCACCCTTCAAACGGTTTAGAATTTAGAAAGTACATAATTCCAAATGATCCAACATGGGTAGTGAAATATATAGCCTGCTGCATGCTTGAACTTTGAACTTATTGTAAAGATGGGAATCCCCACTTAATATAAACTAGATAACTAGATGGCATAGAAAATTGAAGCTTCATTTCTAGCTTCAAAACAGATCTGGGAATCTTCCGATGATCCTCTAGCATCAACGAACACAGTGAATGAGGATCAATGAATTTATGAATTGCAATGCTGTATATATATATATATACGTTTGTATATATATGTACATATATATATATATACACTGTTGAAGTATATGTACGTATATGTGTATATATATATGTGTTATTTTTATATATACATACATTTTCCAGTGACATTTGAAAGGTTCACGAAACCTCATTCCCTCCTTGCATTACCTGCCTCCATTTTCCATGGAGAAATTCCCAACTCAGGTGGTTCTGGCGGCATCCTTGCGCTTGGTGATCCTTGGATTTTTTTTGGATTTTGGGTTTACTAAACTCCCATGGTTTCCCTATGGTAGGGATGGTCATCAACCGTATAGTAAGGGGTTTAAAGAAGCCGTTACAAGGATTTCCCAATAGAACGAGTTTAGACCCTGGCACATATGAACCTGGCAATCGTTGATAGTCATCCAATTAAAAGCGGTGATCTCAAGGATTTGTTTGTGGGAATTTTCACCCAAGATGTTTGGGGAGAGGATCTGAGGATGTTGGTTGAAAGATGGGTTGACACCAATTAGTTCAGGTTGAATTTTTGAACAGGCCCGGCCGGAGAAAACCGTTGAGACAAATTTTTGGGGGTCTAGACAGTACTAGTTTCCCTGCGACATTTCAGCAGCCTCACGGAGATGCTGAGTAGAAGCCTTTTTTTGTGCCGTGGTTCAAACTTCAACTGTTTGACTATGATCCGTTCTAATCACCAATTAGTAGGAGTTAATATATAATCTTTATATTTATACATATACACATATAAAGGACATATTTCCTGGCCTCAGCGACCTCACCGTAAATGGTGGAGGACCTTAGTTCAGGTGGAGGAATTTGCACGTTACAAATGAATACAATACACCGACATATAGATATGATATCTATGATTATCATTATTACGGTCATTAAATCAATGTAATGATCATAATATACATGTATATGTATAATATTCAAAAAATATAATATCATTCACCCTTTGATGTAAATAGAGGTGGCCAAAACGGCCTTTTTGAAAAAAAATCCTCTTTCCCTTTGCCCATAAAACCTGCCGTGCTTCAGGACTGGTTTCGCTCAATATGTGAACCCTCAGCTCCAGCCGAGGAGCTGAAATCCCAGAGATTTAGATTGGGATTTTAAGGGGATTTAAGGGCAAGCAAGCCTGTACTATATAAAAATATATATACACCCTTGAAATACGAACATGACTGGCTGGGAAATCCCCATGTTCAAATAGGAAATACATCTTCAAAACAGTGGGCTTTTACATTGTCATTCGTTAGTTTCCGGGGGATGGGTTGATCTAACTAGTTACTGTTGATGCTTCAGAAATTCTCCATCCCAACCACCTGGGATGGTGCTAAAACCCCCTCGTAAATCATGGGATAAAACTACCAACCTCAACTGGTTTTCTCGCCAGATTTCTGGTTGCCATCAACAGTAGTCACCATGCTCTAGTCGTGAGTTTCACGAGCTTAAAAAAACCCATCTTTTATAGCAAAGGGCGATCCCACATTGTATCGTACCTGTGGCAATTAACGAATAAATGACATAGGTCCAATGAATTCAACAATATTTAGGTGTCCGGCAGGATTATCTGAATCATGGTGATCATAAGTCCCCAACATGTGGTACGTTTTTTCCCAATTCTAAATGAATTGAATATGATAAACATCATAATTTGTATATATTTGTATTATAAGCCAGTTGCCATCACGAACAATCAGTGGGATTACAAAAGTCATCCCAAGTCTCAGCATTTGGCTCCTGCGATTCTCCAGGAGCCAGGGCATGCCCGCTTACAGCGAATTCATGAAGAAAGAGCTCGTGACTGGACGTTTAACGACTACAGCGGAACACGACCTTGTAGGGAACGTGCTCATCGTTTTCGGTTTTCCAGGTTTGGTGCAAAACCACGTAGTTTCACTATATGGATGTTTCCGAAAATAGTGGTACCCCAAAATGGATGGTTTATAATGGAAAAGCCTATTAAAATGGATGATTTGGGGGTACCCCTATTTTTGGAAACAACCATATAGATATTTTTTTTTGGATTGTGATATTTGGTGCTGAACTCCCTATATAGAATGATTTTACCTCCAGCGCGATGATTAGAATTTACATGTTGTGGTTTCCTGCCTTGAAATAGTTTTTGAACATTGCTCAACTGGATGACATGGCTAAGCGGCTAAGCGCAAGTAAACTGCCAAAACAAAACTGAGATCGGAAAGTTGTAAACTGCCATCAAAAAAGCTACTTTTTGTAGAACACAAACATGGAGGCGATATAAATCAGCAATCATCCAGCTGGTGGCAACTCAATTTTTTCTTGGAATTTTCACTACCTTACCTTACCTACAGGGAGTCCTGAATCCAATTTGACGATAGGTTCGCATATTTTTCGCAGGGGGTTGGTTCGATTCAACCACCAACGAATCGTCATTGGTTGAGGGAACACGGGGATTTTCACGGGGAATCTTCGGAGCCCATTTTTTTTCTGAAAAAATCACCGTCGTGGATCCTCCAGAGATCTTCCACCCCTCCCGTTGTCAAAGATTTCGGTTGTTGTCATAGTAACCAAGGGGTGTCAATTTCTAGTTGGTGGCTTCAACCAACCCATTTGAAAAAAAATATGCGCAGTCAAGTCAATATGGGATCATTTTTTCCAGGGTAAGGTAAGGGTGAAAATGTTCCAAAAATCTTGGAGTTTTTGAATCCTGGGATTTATCAGTTTTTTTTTCAGAATTGGGTGCAACTTGAGAAGACTTTTTTGAAAATCCACTTTGTAAAGCCCAAATGAAATCAGATCTGGAAGCTGAAAAGACCAAGACATCCCAAGACTATTTTCTGATTAGTGGGACAACTGACTGCCCAAGATTTCAAATTCAGCCTTTTCCCAAGGAGAACAGGCTGCTGCCAAAGCAAAAGCCGAAGAGCTCAAGTTAGAGAATGAAAGAAAGGCGCGTTTCTCAAGAGGAATCACCTGTGCGGTTTCAAAGTTTGTCCGATAAAATCTGGGATGGCAAAGCTGTCAGGTGCGAGTTTCCCCCGCACTCCAAGATGGATGGCTTCCCTTCAATACTTCCATGATTCAACCATGACTTTGAGAGGCAAAAGAATGGGAGAAGGAAATGGCGGAGATTGAGAAGCGACGTGTGGAACTTGACGGCGCGGGTCTCATAGTACGATTTCGACAGAAGGGGGAGAGCTATCTGCCGTCTGCTTCCAAGTGTATCATGTGAGTGACGCGCCAGGTAACGTCATCCCCAAAATGGTTCCATCATGAATTCATACGGGGGGGATTTTTCGGCATGGATTTCCAGGGTTTCCTATATTAGAAATATGATCAAATCCGGATACCTAAGACTGAAGGACACCAAAAATGTACACATCCAGGAGAGGCATTGGAAAAAGACTGCCTGGCCTACTTTGCCACAGCAGACTTGCTCTTGGCACGCCATGAGGTTGCTGAGGAGGTTCCGGGAGTCCTTCAACTTCAAATCCTTACCTAGTCATAGTCGCTCATTTGTCCATCAAATCCATTGAAATCGACGACCTTTTTTGAATCAATGAACAATCATAGTTCATCCGGGTACCAGATGGTAGGAGTAGTGTAGGGACTTCTGGGGATTATTTCCTGGGACATTGATCATAGGTGGAAATCCCATAATTTATTATGATGGCTCCTTCCTAAACTATCAAATTTGGGAGTTGCTCCATCCGCTTTCATCCTGGAAACAAAACTTGCTATGCCACGAGGAGACCTACGCCGACGATACGCCAGAGGCGGACGAAGCGCAAGCAGAAGCGGACGAACCGGAGAAATCTGTGATTCCGGAGACTTGGTGTCGTTGACATGTCGAAAAGATTGGTGCTTTGGCCATGTCAACAAGGAAAATCCTCAAAAAGGGCAGCAAAGTTTTGATTTGTGTTGGCTCTACATCTCCGGTCTCTTCTGGGGACCAAGTATATTGGTTTCCTATGGGTTTGCTAATGGTTTCCTATGGGTTTCGATGCTTGTTTAACTTGTCCCATGACCGAGTTTGGAGATGGGTGGCTGGTTGAAACTGCTGTTCTCAGGAGTTTTATTCACTAAGATGCGAATACAGCTGTATTTGTGTATATATATATATATTTATATACATACATACATACATATATATATATACAGATTTACGCGAATACAACAAAAATGTGTATATATATACGGTTACCATACAAGTATGTTTGTATATGTATTTGAGCGATATACTTACCATATAATTGTGTATACAATACTTGTATGCAATCATATCAAAAACATGTAGCCAAAAAGTCCTATCTCAAAGTAAACAAGCACATTTCTTGGGAATCTTTGGGCGAAGAGACTGAGTCCCGGGCAACAGATATTTTAGTATTGACGCCTATTTTTGTTGTTCGGGCTGCTAGAAGTCCGATTGGAAATTGAAGACCCAGGGATGAGAAGTTCCATGTGCGGGTTCCTTAAAATGGTGGTACCCCCAAATCATCCATTTTAATAGGGGCCTCGGTTTTCGTCCCGGTTGCCGATGGCTTTTTTTTGTGGAGTTATATATGGGGCCTGCCCCTATAAATGACCGAAAAGATATATAAATGGGAGGTAAGTGGGATTTATAACCCTACTTGAAAGGGGGTTATAAAGCACATTTGGATGATGGATAATAGTTATCATCCCATGTTTTTTAAGGATATCATACATTTCAGCCAATGCAGGATTTCTTCCACCAATCTTAGCTGTTTTTTTTGGCCCATCCCCTTGTGGGCTTGGCGCAAGGAAATTCTTCTTCGCTGGCTCGATGGGAAGTTGTCGTTGCCTGGAGCGTGCCAACCGGTTGGGGGGTTGCAGTCGTGGTTGGGCTTGAGAAATCTGAACGTTTCAAAAAAAATGGTCACCTTGGTCGATTGGGTTTTTAAGTGAAACTGGCTGCCATGTTTGAAAGGTACATATTTTGACCTCTGTTGGAAATAGTTCCAAATATTGGACACCCATGTTTGACCAAACATATTGGCTGGTCAAAAGCTGCATTTCTCTTTCTGAAGCCATATCTTTCAAAAATGATATGATCTACTTACACTCCCTAAAACTAATATGGCACCTAAAAATCACATCAATAAGATTGGTATTCAAAAACAATTGCCCCTTGGAAGGGATTTTTTATTGGCCCAAAAAGCATGATCATCCTGGTGCTTCGGACCGGACAGTTCAGTAAAGGCATCGATTCTGTTGCAGTATCATCCATATCAGCTGATTCGTTGCCTCTACTTGGAGGATCATCCCAAGTAGTATATAAGTGGTTAATAACTATGGTTGGTAAGTCCCCTAAGGATCGGGTTGTTTGCCTTCCAAATGCCCTTTCCATGGCTTGTAAATGGGGGGTGATCCTAACCACTTACATCCACCGGGATGATCCTCCAAGTACCTCTGGATGCCACTGGATTGGATCGTTGTTGTGATTTCTCCCCTTTGCTTCCTCGAAGTTGATGAAACGCTACGTCGTCTAAGGTATGTGGATGAAGCACAGGTTTCTCGGTGAGTGACGTGGTTGTTTGAATCCTCCCAACTTGGTGGAAAATATAGGGACTTTCTCGGCGGAACACCACTGGCTGGTGGTTTCCCAAATATTTTTTATTTTCACCCCTGCTTACTTGGGGAAATTCGCTCCACTTTGACTTGCGCCTATTTTTCAAATGGGTTGAAACTCAACCACCAACTAGACCAGCTTCAAATGTAAGACAACGACATTTCCTTGGATGTTTTGAAGTCCGACAATTTTTTTGAATTTGCATCCGGGATTTTGTTCTCAGATTGATCCCATGAATATTTTTTTTAGAAACATTTGGAAAATCCAGGTTGGTGAAAGAGCAACCTGCCACCAAACTATGTGATCCACGAGTGTGACTGCACCTTCCATTTCTTTTTAAATACAACAACTACAGTAACTGGGATAGATATCGAAAGAAGATCTGGGTGAAAACCAACCTTCAACCCTGAGCGATGTGATGGGCTTGGGTCATATATGAAAGATCCGATGTATCAACACACAAGATGCAGATATTTGTGGACATCTTTGTTTCGACTCAGTTTGACTGGGTCAGGCTTCCTCCTTTGGACAGCTCCCTGATGATGAATGCACAGGGTTGGCGGACTCCTTGCTGGAGGCGTTTAAGGAAAGTGCCCGTTTCTGTGAGGACTGCTGGTGATTTTTGGATCATGCTGAGTGTAAGTGGTTAACAACCACAGTGAGGAACCCGAGCTACTTACCCACCTATATACTTAGTACGATATCCATAGAAATAGCGATGTTCCCACGGGCAAGTGGGGAATTGAGAGACTTGGATATGGGATGCATACGCTTCACGTTTTCCAGATCGATATCGATGGCTCTTTTTTTGTATGTTTTGATAGCATTGTTTTGCTGCAGTACCTTCGTGGAGTAACTTGAAACTCTTCAATCACCATTTGACATGGGTGTTTCCAAAAATAATGGTATCCCCAAATCATCCATTTTAATAGGGTTTTCGGTTATAAACCATCCATTTTGGGGTACCCCTATTTTTGGAAACACCCATATCCCTTTTAAAGGTCCAAAGATGTGTTGGTTACCCTCCAGGAAACGGATACATATCATATCCCATCTTCCCAAAAAACCACCTTTAGAGGGGGATATTATGTCAGTGACTCCAGGAGGGGATCAACTCACATAGCTGGCTGGGAAATCCACCCTTGGAAGAAGATGTATCTCCTATGCAACATGGGTGGTTTTCCATTGCAAAAAGTTAGTTTACCAGAGGGTATTATACATGCATCTCATTTGTGTGCCATAAATTTGCGGGCGTTTCATTGACAGCACTTCTCGAAGACGTGCTGGTGGCAGGAAACTGCAGATTCCTTTGCACCGCCCAAGGTGGGAATGTGGTTCTTGGGATGGTCACTTGAGCAATGAAAAAAGAGCCCCTGGTTGTTTAGGGGATGTGTTGGGGATGAAATCCTACCCAGTTATGTGGGGGACTAGTTCATAAACCATTATAAGGATCCCTATTAACCAACCAGTATAATGGAAAGTAGGAGTTTTTTTTTTTCTTCGCGGCTCACTTGGATTTCTAGGAATTGAGGTTATACTTATTATGCTGTGATGCTTTTTTGATACTATTTTAGATACTGCTATATACATCCGTCCAAAAAGTTTTTTTTTCTGTTTGCCCGTCCGGGGAAATATGTGAACACATCCTCCAGTTACAAGTCCAGCTCACGATCCAAGACAGAGCTGTGCAGGAAGAAGAGGAAGGAGAAAGTCTCAGTGATCAACTAGAGAAGCTTCTTGCAAAATATGAAGACTCTGAGACTTTGCAGGACTTTTTTTTTTGGAGGGAACATTGTGGTGATATGTGTTGATATCAAAACAAAGGGGTAAAGGTGATGGAAATGAGTTAACAGGTACGATATTTCAAATCAAGTGGCCTAAAACGGTGCATTTTGTTAGGTGCCTTTAAGGGTGACACACAACACCTGAACGCCTCGTTTTGGTCACATTTATGACCAGACATCTGAGCAATGTCCTGCCTTCACTAGCAGGACACCAGCACTTTGGCCTCCACGGGAGTGAATGTGGATGGAGAAAACGTGGACATCAATGGTGAGCTGGCATTATTGCATGAGCACATTGCTGCATGCAATTTTGCGTCAGATCGATTGTCCTCACTCATCCCTTGCCTGGAAAATGATTTAGCAACAACTCGTTTGGTTGTTGCTCTTTCAGCTGTAGAGATTGGTATTGATCTTGGAAAACATGTACCGGAAGGGATGCTACCACCTGCATTTCAACATTTATCCACGGCAGATGTGCCCTGACAGCAGATAACTGGTGACTTAATCTTCGAAGCTTCGGAAGGATACTGAAATACTGGAAATTAGAACGAACTGGTATGACTTCTATTTTGGGAAAATCAGAATGATCTCACATGAACCCACCTCAAATGGTGGTTTTATTGGGGAAAAACAAACCAAACTCTGAGTTTTGGCTGGTGAATTTTTGGACTTTTGCAATGAATCTGTGGTCCTTTCGTACCAGACATTCTCTCACACTTTGATTGTTGGTTGTTCAACTGCTAGCTAGAAAAAGCACATCTTGTTTTTTGAATTCAGCAAGTGACTTCAGTGTGCATTTTACTAAGGTTTGCTGGGGCTTATGTTCTGAAAAACGTCGACTGATTGTGGATGGCTTATTCAGCAGTGGTGTTTCATGGTCGGATCTCCGCAGAAAAGGTGTGGCCTGGTGGCTGAGCGCTCGAGATTCTCAAGGTCTTGAATTGCTTAACCTCTTGGTCACGATGCTCTGAGGAATTGAGAGTTTGGAAGTTGGATAAGTTGGATAAGTTGGATGTAATAATGGTTTCCTTTTTTTAAAGATGACTTTTTTTAAAAATGATCCAGCTGTTTTGGAGAAGTTTAGTAACTTCAGGTGGGGGTTAGCTTGGTATGATTTAGGGTTTTTCAAGAGCATGTGTAGCTGTACTAGAGCCTTCCAAGACCTTCTTTTGCCGCCTGGCGGTTTGACATACTTTGAATGTAAGAATTTTCTGGACCAAATTGACCAATTGATATTTTTTGCATATGTGAAAGCCTGCAAAAACGGAAGATGCATCTAAACGTCAAGTGCAAGGGGGTTCTTCTTTGTATGGACTCGGGAAAAAATCAACACCGCCTTTGGCAATGACCTGGCGATGCTATACCATGACATACCATGTTTGACAACTGCAGGTTATGCGACAGGACTGATATGTTTTCAACATGTTTTCAACATGTTTTCAACATTTTTCAACATATTGAACAGGACCATGAAAAAATGTGGAAAATGGAGACTGTTCATAAGAAGCCTGTAAAAAGGCATACTTTGTGCTCATCATGACTGCATTCCAAACAGTCTTGAGTTAAATGATTTGAGCCAACATCAATATCACCTGCAGTTTCTATAATCCCAACATTAAGCAAACTAATTTCCCCCCTCCCCATTTGGTGAGTTTTTTAGTGGCCAAGTTGCCAATCTGGTACAACTGAAAACTTGGAGGTTGGGTTAGTCGACGAATCAACGTTCCTGGTAGGTTTCCAACTTCCCGTCCTCAGGAAGTTGGCACAATCCTCTTTGGCGAAACTGCGATCAAACACTCAAATTGGCGGGGTGTTTCAGCGATGTATAGTTATTTGGGTGTTTCCAAAATAAAGGTACCCCAAAATGGATGGTTTATAATGGAACACCCTATTAAAATGGATGATTGGGGGCACCACTATTTTCGGAAACACCCATTTCAGGAAGACTCTTTTTTGTTTTCGTTCCTTTCTTTTGATAGCTTTTTTTTTAACTCCTCTATATTAGCAAAATGCCTGAAACATGGAGGAATATTATTGTCCTCATATCATGGTAAGGTGGACAAATGATCATCCCTGCCAGTATTTCGTTCATGTCTGACACGAGATACATAGAAAAACATGTCATATCCAATGATCAACATGTACAGACTATACTTGATTATACAATTATACATCTCAAATCTCAGGACAACCTGACTTGAAACATCAAGTCACACCGGTTTGAAATTTGAAGTGATACCAACAGTTCATGCAGAAAATCTTGCAACTATAATATTGATGCTTCAAGCACTGTGATCCATGAGACATTTGCACAAACATTAAGCAAAATGTCTCAGCTGGCTGGTGGAAAGTGTTCCATTAACAGTAGTAGGACAACTCCAAGATCAACAGCTTTTCCACTGGAACTCATGGTTCAGTCGCATATGACTCGTTGACAACCTCGTTTTGGTTGCGCCATCTTAGGCCTTGGACGTGTCGGATGCCGCCGCGGAAGCGCGTCAGAACGTGCGGCGGCAAAACGTGGACGAAGCGGTCTTCTGGTCCGTGGTCTTGGGCTCCACTGTAGCCAAGTTACGAGCATTGCTGAAGACAGGACAACTGTTTGGGGGAAATGAGAATAGGAAGAGGAGTGTTTGTTCGTTGGTGGGTTTGTTTGTTTGTTTGTTTGTTTGTTTGTGCTAAGATACATGCACTGTACCCACACCACTGCGCACTCCAATGACACTGTCAAGCATACTCACTGCTTGGCTCAAGGCTCAAGCCGGGCTTAAGTACCTGGCTCAAGTCACTGACAAAAAGGCTGACTGAGTCTACACTGGTTTGACTTGAATTGCTCACTGTTAGTTGTACTGGAGAAAGATCCTAGATCTTTTCATGGTAGCGGAGCACTGACTCCTGCTACGACTGAACTGAGCAATGGCCAGCTTTGGCGACACTGGCATTGGAGGATCTGCTAGACTACCACTGCCTGACAAGTTCGATGGAAAGATGGAGAACTGGGAAGACTGGAGCTGGCAAGTGAAAGCTTACGTCTCACTGTTCAAAGTAGAAGCACTGAGAGTGTTAGAAGATGCTGAGACAGCAAGATCACCAATCACTGACGATGTACTGGAAAGATTGGAAGTTGATACGACTGAACTAGTAGACACTGAGTTAGTGAAGTTCAGCAGACAATTGCACTACCTACTGACACAGATCACAAGTGAAAGCGCTCGACTGGTGGTTCGAGGAAATACTGAACTGAATGGGTTTGAATCATGGCGCTTACTGGCTAGAAGATTTTCACTACCAGGAACTGCACTGGATATCAGTTTACTGACTAGAGTACTGGAGTTCAAGTTTAGGCCCGACCACTTTGAACAAGACTACAGTGAATGGGAAACACTGAAAGCACGGTATGAGAGACAATCAGGATCAGCACTGCCTGACAGCATACTGGTTGCAACACTGCTGAGTAAGACAACAGGAGCACTGCAGCAACACTTGAGGTTGAACGTGAGATCACTGGACACGTATGAAACTGTAAGGAATGTGATTACTGCATACTACCAGTCAAGACACGTGACTGGATTCAGAAGCCTGAGTGACACTGGCCCTACACCAATGGACATAGGTGCAATGTGGCAAAGAAAAGGAAAGGGAAGAGGAAAGTGGTCCCCCCTAGGAAAAGGACTGAAAGGAAAAAGTAAAGGCAAAGGAAAAGGAAGACTGCCCTCCTTTGGCCAACTGAAAGGTAAGAGTAAAGGAAAAGGGAAATGGTTCCCCACTGGCAAAGGTAAAAGTGGAGGTAAGACCCACACTGGTAAAGGAAAAGACAGAGTAAGATGCTGGAAATGCGGACAGCACGGACACTTTGAGAAAGACTGTAAGAATGTAGCAGCTGTAACTGAAGAAAGTGAAGAGCTCTATGACGAAAATGACTGGACTAATGACGGCACTGATTACTACGTAGAAGACTGGATGGATTGGACTGGAGCACTTACTGACGACTGGAGTTATGGTTTTGATCATGACTGGACACAGTCGGACTGGTATGATGATTCTGACTGGTATGACTATGGTTGGTATGACAACTGGACCTGGAGTAGTGGAAGTGACTCTGTTGGACCTTCAGCACTGTCCCAACCTCAGCAACCAGCTGCATCCAGCAGCACTGCCGCGAGCTCAACTAGTTTCACTGGTGCGCAACCCGGGACTGCACCACCACCAAATGTTTCAGCACTTCACTCAACTGTGAATGTGACTGACTTGGAGACTGGAGAAACACTGACTCACTCACCTAGCAGACGTACTGGTACAGTAACACGTCCTGTACGAACTGGTACTGGTTTGTTGAGTGCGTTTCTTTCTGTCGTTGCTGTGATGAATTCACTTGGTAAACCTCAAGGGTTACCACTGATTCCTGAAACTGTTTCATCTCCTGGAGTCTCTACCACTGATGAATATGATGACGTGCTAGGTAGACATCATGAGGACTGCATCTCATCCCTGTCACCTAAGGAGCACTGGATACTGTTTGACTCAGGAGCTGCAGCACATTGCTGCCCACTGGATTATGCACCAGATTATCCACTGCTACCAGTAGGAAAGAATCCACCAAAACTGAGAAGCGTTACTGGTAAGCCACTGAATATCATTGGAAGGAAATTGATCCGATATGATGCAGCAGGTGTGACACTGTTCACCAATTACTATGTTTGTGATGTTCCTTTTTGTATTGTATCAGTAGCACGAATGTTACTTCAGGACTTCTGCACTGTACTTTCCAAGGATTCTATGAAGCTACTGACACCACAACGTGCCTCTGTAGACATCACAAGACACGGCACACTGTTGTATCTCACTCCTGAAATCGTACCATATCACACTGATATGAAGGAAGTTGAACAAGAGCTGGATCAATACATGAACACACTGGACATTGACATGTCTAAGGTTCCAGAACTCCCCACTGGAGTTGACGCTGTGGAACAATTGAAGGCACTGATTAATGCCTTAAAGCCAACGTACTATCACACTGATGTTTGGCAATTGGATGAAGCAAACTGCACACTAACAAGAGTACATAAACGTGCTAGACGAGCATTGTTCAC
>DF241807.1:0-40988 GCA_000507305.1 Breviolum minutum Mf 1.05b.01
ATTTTTTTTTTCCGATGATAAATGATGCTGAAAAATATTTGATTAGCCATTGAACAAATTATCAACTTGGCACATTTTATCGAGCAAGCCCTATGTAATTCCTTTGAAGGTTTTCTTTGGGCAAGCTTGTCACCCAAGCAACCTGTGTTGAATCCAGCTGCCATTTTGGCGCGAAGTTCCAGCTCCCCTGGCCCTCGGTGTGAAGAAACATGGCACCTGCATCTAAGTGGAAGCTGAACAAAACGGAAGAGAAAATGGTCAATGACGAGGCTGGGCAAGTCTTTCAGAAGCATATAGATGAAGGAAAGTCCAAAGCAGAAGCTACGAAGTTGAAAGATGAGTTTCTGAAGGAAAGGAGCACTGAGTTAAAGCAGGCAAAGGCTGATCGAAACGAGCTGAAGAAGAAGCAAGGTAAAGACGCCCTGCAGCTCCCGGTGTTGCCAGCAACGGCGGGTCGACACCAAAGGGCACCAAAGAGTCACCGACAAAGATCCCAATCCAGGTTGCGGGCAATAACAGCAACTACTTCCAGGAGGTCCAAAAGGCCATGGCAGTGGTGTTGAATCACCTGGCTTTCAACAAGATAGAAAAAGAAAGCCCGTTGCCCATCACTGGAGATATGGCGAAGGAGTCTGGCTGCCAGGCAAGGTTCAAAGATTTTAAGTTTCAATCACACATTTTATTTTGTTTCATGCATATTATTGATTTGTTTTAATTTCGTTTTAGATAATTATTAGTTCTCAAAATAGCGCAGGCCGTCTTCAATCCTGATGAAGCACGTGTGAGCCTGGAAAGAACCGGTGTTTACAGGGCCGCTGCCACTGTCTTTTCACTGGACTTCATGTACAGCGTTTGCCCAACTGTGCCACTATCACTGCAACGAGTCCAGACTTGGGCGAACCAGGCCTTCTTAGACGGTCCCATCCATCTACGTGATTGCACCGTGGTCATGGTGATGACCCCACACGACCACATTCAGAGCCTCTGCGTGCGGGCGATGGAAGCAGGTTACCCCGGAGGAACTGACCCATGGTTTCATCCTGAAGCTGGCGGAGAGGTTGTCTGCAAAGGCACAACTCGGCAACCGAGGATGAGATCAACAAATGGAGGTCTGTGGCACTTTCCTGGCCAATGCAATTTGAAGTGATTCAAGGGGAGGACGCCCTTTACTGGCCACTTGGCTTCAACGTGCATTTTCCGAAAGATTGTTTTTGAAATTGGGTGTGACAATACAAATTTTGTGTTTGTTACAGCAATTATCCGAAATTAGATTGTTTGTTAGACCTTAATAATAATAATAATAATAACAATAATAATAACAACAACATTATTAATAATAATAATAATAATAACAATCATAATAGTAATAATAATAATAACAACAATATTGATCATAATAATAATAATAATAATGATAATAAATGTTGTCCGCCAGAGTCTGTCAGGAGCAGCTACAACTGCCGTCAGCAAATCATTCAAAGGAACGACACAATCAAAAGGACTTGCAGACAGCTTTGCCATGAGATTGTGGGCATGCGGGAAAGAAAGTCCCAGGAGCTAGGCGAACCTGTGACCGTGGACATGCTGCAGCAGATGTACAAGGCCAAAGCTCAGCAAGCGGAGTCGACCAAGAATGAGTTCACCGACAACTTTGTTGGCAATTCGGTGATGATATATGACAAGGTTTTGCTGGAAGAGGGCTGCAATGCAGTTCTGGAAGCCCTTGAGGTGAGATTTGGCAACAGTTCCTGNTACCGGCGCCGGCAACTTCCAATGGCAAGCTGGGTTGAAGCAAAGCTCCCTTCTTTGCTTGAAATTGTTGGAGGACCGTTCAGCTTAGCTTTGTTTTTGCTAGCGGGTGTGTTTAATTAATTTCAATAGTTAATACTATATATAAAAGCAAGTCATGGTGACTGGGTCCTTGCCCAAAAGGGACTGAGTCCTTGTATTCTGTATCTTCCTGTTCACGCTCTTGTCTTTTTGTGCCAGCTCAAAGGTCTTTGCATCCACATCGGATGCAACATGTTTGATTGTCATGGGGTTGAATTGAAGCAATCAAGAAAAAGAGATAGATTGACTTGAGATCACAAATTTTCAAAAGATAGATCAAACAAGTCCAGCTTGGGAGTTCTTAAAATCATTTTGGAAACATGTCATCCGTTTCAGCCGCCAAGCAATGGTGAATGGACCAGATCCAGTGGCATCACCCGAACCTTGGCAAACATGTTGCTGCGTAGATTTTAAGTGGTGCAATGATTGGTTCATGTAGTGTCACCAAATCAATTGGCAGTCATGTGGTTTGTATACTGTGGTAAGTACTTTGAAAGACAAACAGTGTTGCTCAACTGGTGACAGCAGCAGTGAAGTGAAAAGCACTTTTTTGTACTTTTTGCGAACTCCACAAGTGCCCACACGCAGCCAAGCAAGCTGCAACCCCTATTCATGTTAAATGGGCCAGCTGATTTATGTACTGGCACAGAGCAAAACTATGACGATTCACCATTGTTGCTGTTGAAAGCCGCAAGAAATTTCTGAATGATTGCGCTGTCGCGAGGCCCATGCTCGATCACCCACCTTAAGCAAACAAACAAAGGTAAGACAGTTTGGTAAGATGGAGTCAGATGGAAAAGAAAAAGTCACAAACTAGATTAAATCAAAAAGGTTAGATGGAGAAACATGTCAATACAAAAGTTTGAGAAGAGGGAGATGGTAAGGCTGGTTTGGCTGCTACCAAACATTTATACAAAAATTTGCTAGTGAGTTGAGGGGCTCTTTGCGTGCAGCATTGGCTTCGTTGGTCACTTCTTGCGACGGAAGCCCCTTCTGCTTAGCTTGATGCCAAGCGCCTGAATAGACCTGAAGGCAATTTTTGGGGATAAAAACATTGCACTTAAATCTTTAATGACAAAAAATCATTCTAATCGTACGTAAGAAAGCCAAGGAACACTGTGCAACTTTTTCTTGATTTGATCTTCTGTTTCTTTCTTAGGCTTAGAGGGAGTCCTCGTCACTGCTGCCCTCCTCTTTTCTTGGATCTTCACGTCGTCCTGCTTTGCATCCTTCCTTTCCTGCTTCTTTGCATCCTGCTTTGCCTTCTTCGCCTTCTTCTTCGCATCCTTCTTCAGCTTCTGTTTTGCATCCTTTTTTGCCTTCTGCAATGCTTTTTTTTTGGCCTTCTGCATTGCATCATTCTTTGCCTTTTTTTTGGCCTTCTGCATTGCATCATTCTTTGCCTTCTGATTTTTCTTTGTCTCTTCCACTGTGTCGTCCTTCTCCATCTTAGACTTTTCCTTCTTTCCATCTTTGCCTTCTGCTTTCTCCTCATGTTTTTTTTTAGTGTTCTTGGGTGGGTCTTTTTGGCCATCTGCTTTCTCCTCTGCTTTCTCATTCTCCTGGCAAAGGCCATTCTCTGCATTCTCCTTCTCCTCAACCTGCGGCACGTCGCCATCCTTGCCGTCCATCTTTGCAGTCTCCTGCTCCTCAATGTCAATGACTTCAACCTGTGTTGCCATCTCAGCAATCTCATTCTGTTGCTTGTTGCCATTCTTGTCTATCTCAGCCGCGTTAGTGCCTTCCATCTCATCGTGCTGCACCTGGTCCTCGTTGCTTTCCATGTCAGTATTCCCCTGCTGCTCCCCATCTTTCTGCAAAGGTTGGTCTTGCTCCTGGTCATTTGTCTGGGAGTCAGGAGGGGTAATCATACCATCAACGAAGCCACAGGAACCATGGGCCCTTCTCTGCCTGCTTTCCATCTTTGCGGTTTTCTCAGCATGTGTCCTCTCCAGCACAGCCATGGGGACTTCAAACCCTGGGCAGATTTTTAGGTCTTTCGTCAGTAGCATGTAGCGCAGGGTCCGGTCATTCTCGCTTTCAGGATACACCTGGACATGCAGGGCCAGTTTTTTTTCATCAATGGTGTCAAATTAAATGCAGTTATATGATAGTCTTAGTCTCCAAACCCAATGAGCCCAGCCTCTGAGCACTCGGGGGCGCCCATTGCTTCTTCCTCAGAAGGGATGATGGAAAGGAATGAGAAGGAAAGGAATGTTGTAAGTCAGTCCTCCTTGTAAATCAAAAGTCATGTGAGTGGCATTTTGGAGAGGAAACATCTAGACAATTGACCAATGTCCTTTTCCTTTCAGAATTAGCATTGAAATGTCAATGACATCTTGCAAGAAAAAGGTTTCCAAGGAACTATTGGAAAAGCTTTTTTGTCAGGCTCTCCTAAATCGATGGCGTTTGCAATAAATTGAAGAAACATATACCCTGACAAACCTCGAGATGTCTTTTATTGAATTATCTGAATAACATCTTCTTGAGGGAACAGGTTTTTTTTCAAACGACAAGTTTCCTTACTGCCAGAATCCTCCTTCATCTCATGCATCTCTGTTTCTTTGCTTTGCAAAACACCGAAAGATCCTGCAGGCATTACAGCAGCTCCCGGCATCACCACCTGACAGGGATTCAAAAAACAACTGAACACCAGCTAAAACCAAAAAACTCTATGATTGAAACACTTCAGTTCATTTTTTGTTGTCAAAAACATCACTTGATTGAAACACCTCCTTGGTTCCCATGTCTTGTCTGCAAGGGGTTGCAACAGGTCGATCAAGTAGGTGACGCTCGCCCTGGGATTGTGATGAAGGGAAGGTTTGAAAGTAGACACCTTCCATTTAAGTTAAAACCCTGCCCAAGCAAAAGGGGTTAACCAATTAAAACGAGTTTCCGAAGCGTGAGTTGCCTCCGAATGCTTGCCCAGCTCAAGGGTCATCTGGGAATCTTGGCTTTCGTCCTGGAAGTGGAAAGGTCAGTCAGTCAGTGTGTCAGTTCAGCCTTTTCAACCGAAGCACTTTTTGACAACCCTAACATCAGGGAAAACAACTCAGTGTGTCTAAATGACAATATCAGGCACAACAAAACAAAGCTTTTGAAACATAGAGTCAGAGGAAAAAACCAATCAACAGTCCTCAGACTCTTCAATGTTGTCACCCTCAGCTAGAGCAGCAACTTCTTGCAGGGATAGATTTTGGAATTTCGCTTCAGATTCAATGGAGCCTGGGCTGCCTTCCAAATCATGCTTCTTCTTGCCACCTCCTCTGCCTCCACCTCTGCCTTTGGGTTGCTTCTCTTTCTTCTCTTTCTTGGTGCTTCTTGTCGATGGTTTCTTTTTCACCTTTTTCCCATCTTCATTTTCTCCTTCTTCTCCTTGATCGTCTGCCTCGTCATCATCAGTCTTGTCCTCAGCATCCTTGAAGACTTCGTCTGCCGAATCATCCTGCTTTCTTTTCTTCTTCTTCTGTTTCTTATCTTTATCGGTTTTCTTATCCGGGTTCTTTGTTTTTTTGTTCTCCTTGTCCTTCTCCTTTTCATTCCCCTTATTCTCCTTCTCCTTTTTCTTCACCTTTTTTTCGTCAACACCTTTCGGGGAATCCGATGAACTGTTCAGCGTCACTCGTCCAAAAGAAGGTGCTACTGGTGCTGCATCTCCAATATCTCCTCATTCAGTCAAATCTAAGATAAAAAAGTTGAAATGCACTGGACCGGACCGGAAAAAAGTGTCCCAGAACTGGAATGATGATTGTTCGGAAGACCAAACACCAACCTGTTGAATTTGAGGATTGAAATTAATTTCAAAGAGAAGTACCAACAGGCAGACTCTCAGAATAGGCTAGTTGCTGTGGAACTGCTGCTGACGTAGCTTGAGAAAGCACATCGGAATAGTCAGCCACTCTGAACCTTGTGTGGGAAATCCTGAAGTCGCCAGCTTGACCACAATGCCCTGGCTCATCTTCAGATGAAGACGATGACATCAGGCTGTCACGAAATGTGCGAACCGGCCAACTTTTGAACAAATCACTCAACGGCGAATCAGTCAAATTGACATGATGATATAGTCCAGGAAGACTCATCAATTTAAATCAGAGTCAGCAAATCAAAAGATATGATATAATCTTCATTTACTTCCGAAATCATGATTCAATGTGTTTAGCTTGATTTGACCCAGTATTTGGCCCCAAATAAACTGCCAGCCCCAGCTCACAAAGTATGTTGTTTTTGCCAAAGCTCATCATGATTGTTGCGCACAGGGCGCAAGGTAACAGCGAACGGAGTGGCGAATTGCCTTTCACTCAAGCACACTGACTCTTCAGTGGTTTAAGCGGTCGCCGTGAAAACCCAACCCCAAAGATGGCAAACGACGCCCTCCGTTTCATAGAGGCCCAGCATGGTTGAATGAATTTTTTGGATGATCCTACTTTAGCACACTGGTCATTCGCATTCAGTACGTGTTTAGCCTTTTATCATCTTTAATGGGTGTTATCATCACACAGAAACCGGAAGGGTTAGCCGATTAGCCTGCCCCTTAAGCCAGCCATCACTCAGATCAAGCGATACATCTTGTCTGCTTCGCATGACATGGCCCCAGGAAGAATGGCGACTGGACGAATGGCCACGAGCTCCTTTGCACCATCGCCCTTCGGCTGCAACCTGATTGGGACTGAAGTTTGGTAGGCAAAAAGGGGTCTTACGTGGGAATGAGACTTCTTGACTTTAGTTTGTAAAACCAAGTAGCCTCACCCTCCAACAAATCTTAATGTTGGATGCGCCACGGACCTTCGCCATGTTGATCCGGGCTCCAAAAGTAGGCACTCAACCAACCTTACTTGGTGCAAGGTGTTCCGGTGTTTTCTTAATCAAACCCAATGTCATAAATTTACATTATGCAAATTAACATTCGTTCATTTTATCATTCATGGGTTGAGCAAGAAATTTATCACTATAGAGTGGTGGTGTTCAAGGTATAGAGGCTTACTTCACAATAGTTCCTTTTGGGGGCACTATCCAGCCTAAACACCTCAGAACTTAGAGGACAAAATGCAATCACTTGGAAAAGCCTCATGTTTTGACAAGTGGCCTTTTTGTCCTTGGTCTTGTCCTTCGGGGCATCCAGCACAAAGCAGCAAGGCTTGTTCCGTACCACCTTGTCACCCTCTTTGATAGAGTGTAGGGCAATCTCCAGGCCCACCTCACCAGCATTCTCCAGACCACGTAGGATATCACTGATCTTCATGACCTGCCAGTTGCAGGAAGCCCGTTGAACCCTGAATTGAGGGACGCTGGGACCACCCATAAAAATGAAATGTTATGTTTTTTGGGACCAACACAGTATGGGATTTTAGCAACTTCCAGATGGCGCCAGGCCAGCAGGGATTGACAACAAAGAAAACTTGGTTGGTTCGATGCAGGCCTTGTTGAAAATGCTGAGGCTCTTAATGTGATCACCCAACTTCCGGTCAGACTCTGCAATCACCAGATCGTCCATAGAGTTGATTTGAAATAACAACCAGCGTCCACTTTTGCTTGTGTCATTCATGATGTCAGTGGCTTCCTGCAAAGACAGCGATACCCTTCTTAGGAACTTTTAAGGGGTAGGGGATTATTATTCTTATTATTATTTATTGTTGAAGTTTCACCACTATAGGGGCGAAAAAAAAACTTGTTAGATTGACCTAGTTGCAGTGTTCAGGGCGAAATCCCCGGAACCAAAACCAAATAGCTCTGTGCATGCAGCAATGTCGACTGGCTGGCCTGGCTTATCTGGGGACGTCCACAGCACCTCCTCTTTCTTGTTATAGATCAGCTTGAAAGCACCAGAGCTCAAGACAACCCTTAGGGCTACAATTTGGGGCAAAACATTGAGGAACCTCACAAAATATATCATTGGAAAATTGGAAGGAGGAAATGAAAGGAGACCAAAAAATATTAAGCTGCCCAGGGTCATCCATCAGGGATTCGTCCGTCAAATCCCTAGTCTTGTCATGCAAAGCCTTTTGCTCTCAGGCTCTTCCGATCTGGCTTCACCATGCACCTCCTCAGCGCCGCGCTTCACGCCCTTTGGATTGTAGCGACGATTGTGCTCTCGGATCAGAAGTTCCTGTGGGATTTGGGGCTGTTGTGGAAACAGGTGGTATATTATGATAAAACACCTTGGGATGCCCAAGAGCGGATTTGTTATAATGATAATGAAAATTATTTGATTGCGACTAGGTTTTCATTGGGTGTCAAAAGCCTGCCTACAAAGCTGGATGTTTTGTTTATTTTGGGAAAAAAATCAAATCTAAGTCAAGGCTCTGCTTCATCCTTGAACCCTTCATTCTTGACAGTCCAAAGCTCAATCAAAGCCGTTTTGATGACTAAGCCACCGTCGGCCAATGGCGTACACACCGCAAACTCTGGCTGGGTAGAAGGGCATTGGGATTTCTGCAACTCCTCAACCAAAGACATAAAGTTGGGAAAACCAGGGATCTTGATTCCCTGGCCAACGAAAAGATCTTGTTGCTGCAAATCTCACCCACAAAGTTTGTTTCATGGAGAGTGTGGCAAATGGTGCCAACTGCCCATCGGTTTCCTTTGGCCGTTATAGGATGCCGGCCACCCATCAAAGCCCAAGAGATCCAGGATCACATTGTGATTGTCCGTAGGGTCTGTGAGTGCCCCCATGCACTTCTCAACCACGCTGGTGCCAGCCAGGTGCTGACAGGGTTCATGTTTATATAAAACTCGTTGGATATGGCATGTTGTTTTATGAACATGACTTAGAGACCAACAATCATTGCATTCTGGTTTGAACACTTTGTGAAAGGGAACATCAGGCTTTCCCAACATGGCTTGAACTTTGAAGATAAGGAGACTCCAAGAAATTAAAGATGTTGCAAGATCATGGAATTTTGAAACATTTGTAAAGCAATCTTCAAGATTCATAGGTCGTTTCTCCATCAAAGAACAATTACTTGAAATCGATGTTTATTGTTGATCAATAGCAAGTCAATTGGTCAGTTGTTTGCATAATAAGAACTTTGGCTAGTTGTCACTTCTTGATGCTAGCAACGCTCACACTGTTTGTCTTGTTGTTATTACCCTTTAATCTTCTGGTATTTTTCGAGCTTTCTTCCAGCTGCTGTTTGGATTGTGGTGATGGTTGTTGTTGCGGTGGCAGTCAGGAGTACTTTCTTTGCTGTTTGTTTGCTGTCATTCCCGCTCATTGGTTGATGTTGGGATTGTTGGACTGAACATTTTGGCTGAAAGAGCACCATGATTCGATGATAGAATTTAAAAAATAGAATCAAATAATACTTGAAGCAATCCAAATTGTGGCAAACCAGAAACCCATCATCTCCAGATGATTTCGGGGTGACAACCAGCAGAAGATAATCTACGGACAGAAGTTTGGTGTTGCTAGAACAAAAGGATGAGAGTGCTGGCGATTATCGGACAAGAACCAAGAAATCTAAATGACAAGAACTTAAACCAGATCTGGTGCATCGTATGAAGATGACACGGGGCTTTACTGTACTTTTTTTGTTGAAAGTTTTCTGTTTCCCCTTGCCTGTTTCAGCTCCTGGACTCTCGTCAGTTTGCCCTCCGAGGCAAAATTCTTTGTGGCCTTCTCCACCTTCAGCATCTCGCTTCGGGGCAACATGGCGGATCCATTGATCACTGAGGTTTTCCACGCCTTTGATTTCCAAAACACATTGGGATTGTTCTTATCATTTGCCGTCACCAGCAAACAGGGGTGGGCCCCAGAACGAGTTCCGTAGACAGTGTTCTCATCGAAGACCAGTGTGCAAGATTTGACCTTGAGGGATTCAAGATGACCCAATCAAGAAAGTTAATGGTATATGATCTATTCTGCGAAAGGGAAACGTTACCCAGATTTTGGATAATAATTAGTCAAGTTATAGAAGTGATTGCTTCACTGCGAAGGGGAAACCTTGCCCAAACTTCAGATAGTAAATAATGATTGAAGCACAATGATTCTTCTAAAACTTTTTTCATCAGAAGCAGGGCACACGCAAAGCCCGTTCATTCTCCAAGAAGTAGTTCTTGAGTCGGTACAAGAACTCATGAAGAACAGCCTCGGACGAGTCGCACTTCTTCTCATCGTCATCATCATCATCGATGGCCATCTCTGTAACACCTTCGTGTCCTGTTTTGATTGAGACCCAAGATAAACACATGAGGACAATGAGAACCCTGGATTGGATTTTACATTGTGCAGATTTTTGCAGTATCAGGGTTTGAGCAAATCAAACAAGACATCAAGTTATGATTCAATGCTTTGTTTTGACATCAGTTTTGATGACAATTATCAACTAATCGGAAGCAAATCAAACAAAACATCAAGTTATGATTTGATGCCCTTTTTTCGGAAACCGAATGAAAAAACGGAAATGGCCTGGCTCGTCATCATCATCTTCCTTTTTCTCTTGCCTAGCGGTGTTTCAGGAAAGGATTGGCCTGGATTGGTGATTGGTCTGTGAAGCATTTTTGTTTCCTTTAGATGTTCGGATGCAAACCAAACACCCGAAAAGAATCTAAGAGAAAACAGTAGATCAATATACAAAACGAGTTGCTTTGTTGCTGGCATCCTCAAATCACCAGATCGATTGGGGAGCAAAACTACTGCAACGAAGTTCCGTGGATGTGCGTGGGCCAATTGGGTGATAGTGTTGACGGTGAACTCCGTCTTCCCTGCAGAAATGACACCTGCTGTGACATAGTTGCACCATGCAAAGATCCTCTCTGTTTCAGACCTCCTCAGCCCATTGCCGTAACCTTGAAGCATTGATTGTGCTGATGGTCTTTTCTTTGTCTCCATCTGCAGCAGGGTCAATGATATGTTTCGGGCGAAGGGTAAACGGGTAAACTCTGATGATTTTTAAGTTCGGTACAATGATATTCATGATGTTCTAACTGTACTGATTCACGAGACTGAAGAACTATCTTACCTGAAGCTGTCAATATTAACTTGATGAGATTTCAGCATCATCGGAAACAGACCCTGCCTTGGGCTTTCTTCGGGGCAGCATTCCATGTTGGCAAGGTCTGGCTTGCAAATTCTTGCACCAAGCCCCATGCAGTGTGATGCATCTTCTGGCAATGTCAGGGAAGGAACCAGGAATCAAATGATGTTAACTTCATGGGAACCTAAGGTGCACCCCCAAAGCTACCCCCCAAGAAATAAGGCCCCAAAAAGGGCTTATTAAGGGAAACCGCTGGTTTAACAAGGCCTTATTTATTGGAAGGATGTAGCCTGGGGGGTTACCTTATATTCCCATGAAAACTGAATGCACTTGGCAGTCAACCCCACCCCCAAAAAATAACCACCCTGGCTTCTATCAAGAAATCTACAGTCTTAACTAGTGTTGAAGCAGGACTGGTTGGTCCATTAAACAATCGGGAATATCCCAAGGGTCCTCATTATCAGGAGACAGCAGTTTTTGACATGTTGCCTGAATGGATGGCAGGATTCGATACTTCTATAAATATATCATATTATGTTTTTATGTAAATTGATCTAAAATGACATCATTCAATAATATTAATGAACATGATACAGTATAATGATATAATATGATTTTAAAGTTTAAGTATTGTATGAAATGAAATAATATGATTGAAACACATGATATAAAATAAAATAGTGGGATGTAATTTTGAAATATTATATTTCAACAGTCTCAGTATGAACAATATTTCATATTATTCTTCCATTAAGTTGGTAGGTCTGTTCTCCATTAGATTAGATACTGCGCAGTGTCAGCTGCTTCCAAAGGCCGAAACAAGGGTTCATCTTTCAAGAAAGAAGGTATAGGGTATATCCACCAAATTGCTGAAAGATTCTTGATCAGATTGAATTGGGAATATGGGATATTAAAGTTATATAGATCATGGTATCCAAAAATCTGCCAAACGTCTTTGATCCACAGCCTGCTTCCAAGGAGTTCAAAGCTGCACTGCGATTTCTTGCTTCATCTGTCTTCGCAGCTGCAAGGTGCCGCTCCTGGAGGACCTGGTCGTTTCCAAGGGAAGTCTTGAACAAATTGAATGCTGCCTGTAGGGATGCTTTTCGCGCATTGGAAACAGCATTCTGGGCTTCCAAGATTTGGCTTTCCTGTACCTGTCCAGTTGCTTCAGCAAAGAAGGCTAGCTTGTTCATCTCAAACGATGGAACATTGCCTTTGATGTGAGCTTGTAGGTCACCATCCAGCAGCCTGACAACTTCAAAGTGATGACTGGCTTGCATTCATGGGGTAGTCTATGGACTGTGGAGTGAGGTGATGTTCTTTGTTTGAAATTTTTTGGGGTGGAACTAAGCATTGAAACCTATCCCATTATCTATCAAGCTACCTTCGTTTCTACCATTACCAACTGATGTTTTTGCAGGTGGGGTTTAACCCATCATTTTTATTCTAATTTATTACTCTGAATTAATAAATACTTAGTATTTCATGTATCAAATGAAATGAAGTAGGTCTAGTGTTCCAACATGTCCTTCCAGCTTTATTTTGTAGTGTTGCCCAATGTTGACCAATGGTGCCGTTGTTCCATTCCCTTCCGTTTCCCCTCTTTTGTTGTGGAGTGTTTGACCCATCCTTCTCCAATGCTGCGGTGTTGTTTATCCATTCCCCTCATGTTGCAGTTTTTTGATCCATTCCCCTCCAATGTTGCGGTTTTTGTTCCATTCCCCATCCAGTGTTGCGGTGTTTTGTCCATTCCCTTTGAATGTTGCGGTGTTTTGGGACCATTCCCCTCCAATGTTGCGGTGTTTTGGGACCATTCCCCTTCAATGTTGCGTTTTTTTTGGCCATTCCCCTCAAGTGTTGTCGTTTTTTTTGTCCATTCCCCTCCAATGTTGCGGTTTTTTGATCCATTCCCCTCAAATGTTGCGGTTTTTTGGTCCCATTCCCATCCAGTGTTGCGGTTTTTTGGTCCCATTCCCATCCAGTGTTGCGGTTTTTTTGTTCATTCCCATCCAGTGTTGCGGTTTTTTTAACCATTCCCATCCAGTGCTGCGGTTTTTTTGTCCATTCCCCTCCAGTGTTGCGTTTTTTTTTGCCATTCCCAGCCAGTGTTGCGTTTTTTTTTTGTCCATTTTCCTCCAGTGTTGCGGTTTTTTTTAGCCATTCCCATCCAGTGTTGCGGTCTTTTTTGCCCATTCCCCTCCAGTGTAGCGGTTTTTTTTAGCCATTCCCATCCAGTGTTGCGGTTTTTTTTATCCATTCCCCTCCAGTGTTGCGGTTTCTTTATCAATTCCCTTCAATGGTCCCTGATGCCTTTAGAACTTTAGAACTGTTGATTTGGATGAAAGGGATACACTGGGGGAATCCTGGAAACTAAACCCTGAAGTTGTGCGGAATTCAAATTCCACAACATTTTCACAAAGAAAAAAATATAGAACATTCTTGGGGGTTGGAAATTTTTAACTAGGAATCTTGCGGAATTTTCTGTAAAGGCAAAAGTCGTTCGGAATTTGAATTCCACAACATTCTAAGGGGTTTGGATGTCATAGTCCAGAATGATGTGTTTTTATCCCAAGAGCCCAAGTAAAAAAAAAGTCCAAGTAGCCCAAGGTCCCACATTTCATCAATGCGCTCCAAAACTTCGGTATCTTTCCCAAGCTGGACTTCCATCTTCGGCTTCAGCCACGACATGAAGCAGGCCAGGGAAAACAACTCTTGCATTTTCCCAGCATCAAGCTGGGCCATTTTCTGTCCAGGGTTTAGGAGTGAAGGGCTTGGAAAACTTGGAAATCTTAGAAAAAAACCAACCCCCTAGTTTCAGCAACCCAAATGCCTTTTGCTTCGCACTTGCACTCTTGGGGGCTTTGCGGTTGTAGTCAGACTGCACCCGCTTGGCCCATAGCAGGACAGCTTCATCTGTTGCCTCCTGACAATTGAAAACCCAACTATACTTAGTAAGGGGATGTAAGGGGGCAGTTTTTTTTTCAAAATGAAAACCGAATCGAGCCTGTGCTTCTTTCCAAATTCCTTCAGCTCCATCAGGTTGTGAGCCAGGAATATAATAGTCCCCTTCCAAGTTCTCAATGCACATAGCTGACAGGGTTTGAAGGGAACAGTGAGCGAGGTGTATGGGAAACATATTTTCATGAAGATTTAAATTAAATAATATTTTGGCAACACAAACCAGCCTGCAATTTCAGGCTTCGTGTGTTCATACATTTGACCAATGATGCCCAGAAGCTCCGGAGGACATCGCATGAGGTTGTATGTTAGGCGACGCAGATCATCTTTCACTCGCCAGTTCTCAGGGTTGATGAGTTTTTCATTTTGAAAACCAAACCAAGTTGCGAAAGAACATATTGAAGACTTTTCTGGTACAATACATTTTGATCAAACCCAAACCTTCGTGGTCGACTTGTTGTATTCGGCCACCGCACCCCACACAGCATCCCGGAGGCTCATGTGCGGAGCTGCAACCTTCTTCAGGCGGGCAGCTTCTCTGAAAGTGAGGACATAGTCTAGGCATGATGGCTTCTGCTTCTCAGATCGGCGAGAAGCAAGGCCTTAGCTTTTAGATTAATTTAAAAACATCATCATGGATTTTCAAGTGTTGCAATCCCTAACAATTGGGAATTCAGGTATTACATAAAAAACATTGAATTATATGATTTCAAAAACCAAGGGGCTCAAAGCCTCATAGACATAGTGCTCCGCCCTCACATGCTTTTTGAAGTTGCACCGGATGTATCGAAAGCTTGCCAGCACCTGCTGCATTGCAGAAGCCTCTTCTATTTCATCTGGTGTGACGTCCTTGGTAAAGCAATGAACATCATGATGTTGAAAAAATCAAGTGATCGGGCCAGGTCTAACTTCAGTAACATTTTTTCAACAAAGACTTTTATATAATAATTGAACTATACAACACCTTCTAACATATAATAACCAGTAGAGGATCACAAAGCTCGAGCAAAGCAAAGACGGACAAGATAATGAGGAGTTTGTTTTGTCCGTCCACAAACTGGACCGTGAAAGGTTGGATGGTGGATAAAGCCTCGGGGAAGCGAACGTCGACTGCTTCTCGGCTTGATTCATAGCCGGACCGCAAGAAGGAATGGAAGTGGGCCTTGTACTGCAGATTGGTCGGAAAGCGCCCCTTGTCCCCATACTTGGCCTTCTCAGAGAAATCAAAGTGCCATGGAGATAAGTAGAACTCCTTTGATGCCGATGGCACTGAATGCAACACAGGCCGTGGATCGTTTTCCAACAATTTGTGAATGGCTGGTATGTTGAAGAAGTTGCTCATTGCCTCAGCTGCAAACATGCATGTCAAAGAGGTGGCAGGCAGTGGTCATGGTTCTTGATAGTATTGATAAGACAAGACACACATATGAAGCTTTTCTTGCCTTCTTCGCAGCCAAGCTGATCCCACAAAAAGCGGCCCATGTTCTGCTTGGCACAAACCTGCGCATTGACAGATTGTTTGTACAACTAGTGAACTCAGATTGCCTTTCATTCATTGAATTACTTGAGTGTCCAGCCTCCTCCATTTTTTTGGTCAGCCGCTCTGCAATAGACATGGACTTAGGATCAGTGCCACCACTCTCTTCAGGTTCAGGTGCCTAAGCTGCAAGATGATGAGACAATGGGAAATGTTGTTGATGCATCTTGAATCATATTTTATGGGACCAGCAAAAGGTATATAAGACCGAGGTGCATCCGCCATAAGTTCTTCCTTCACGGGCTCCATGGTGAGAACGGATGGCGCCAGGTTCACCCCGTGCCAACTAAGCAAAGATCTCAAAAGGCTACATGGATTCATGGTTACTCAGGTTCCTGTTTAAAAAATGGAACAGCTACAAGTTTCAGAAAAATATGAATGAGTTGTCAAACTCATGGCTGGGTAATTTGGTGTGAAAGCTGGACAGCTGACCAACCCAACATGACCAGTCCAACATTTTTAATCTGGAGCACCTGTTTCTAAGATCAATATCCACTATCCATACCTGTGAAACCGAACGGACATTGTGTGCATCACATGTGGTTCAGGATCCGTTAAGACCATCCCACCACGTTGCACCCCAAAGTCAGAATTCTGTAGGAAACTCAAACGTGGCGGTGGAGTGGTTGGAGTTGCAGTCACTCCAGCCAGTTGTTGCAAGTACCTCACTCCCCGGCCATATTGCACATAGTTGTCATTGAGGTATTCAGCAATCTCGAGGAGCACCTCTTTGCGGTCATCTTCCAAATGGCAGGCCATACCTTGGATTTGCTGGATGTAACTCGGGCTTCAAACAAAAACATTATGAGACAAACGTTTGGGATGAGTGCCAAGACAGCTATCAAACAGCATCTGCTTAATTTGGCTTAGTCACAATTTACTTGATTTTGGCCAATCCTGTAAAGTGAATCCAAACTCTCTTGATATTTGGAGCCGGGCCAAACAATCAATGGTGGTTGGCTCAGTTCTCTGTCGCTGACGAAGCCCTTGATTAAGAGAAAGACGTCACTAGGAGATTCTCCAAACCGACGAGGCAATTTATTGCTTGCACTGTTCACTCAATGCATCGGCAAGCCTGAGCTGACTGACCAGTTGATGAGACATGATGATACAATAGGAAAATAAACATATTTACAATCAAGAAAGATCGTTTCAATCAAGAAAATATGATACGAAAATCTAAGAAAAAGATTGTTGTTTCAAACGTCAAACCTGTCAGAGAAAACCCAAACAAGGAACAGTCCCTCCGAACAAATGTGAAAGAATGTGGGACCACTTTGTCATCTTTTTTCCGCTTTCGGTATGCACCAAACGTAGTTGAATAATGCTCCATATTGTTTGACCAGTCTCTCACCGACGTCACGTACGTTGCTTGGAAGAAGAGCCCTTTTGCACGAAAATGTGTTGTCAACTGATCATTCAAGAACCTCAAGTTGCTGAGTCAAGAAATTATTGATGAATTTTCAGCTTCATAGTTGGAAGCCGAGGCACTTCACCAAATCTTGGGGGCATTGCCTGATTTCAGGCATCTTGATCAACATGTTGAGTCTTTTTTTGCAGGGCAGGCGCTGAGTTTCAGACATATCTTCATCGCCTTCTTTGATCAGTCGGGATATGAGGCCAAATAGGGCATCTTAGCAAAAAGAACCACTGTTTCAGAATCACTGTTTTGTGGAATCAGCCATGATTGGGGGCAAGAGTTTGACCGAATGATGTCAATACTCAAAACATTCACTACATTATGTCAATTTAATGTCAATATCTTTTTGTAAGAAAAAACTTGAAAAGTACACTCAGGATATCTCAGGATCGGACCCACGTCCTCGTGGGTGTGGCCCACACAAAGATGCTCATGGCTTAAGGTGTCAAAGCATTGGGTCGTCGTCATCAAAGAGCAGAACTGGTCAAAGACCGAGTTCTTGATCTCCTGCAGGGTTTGTTTTCGAATGAACCAGACACTCAAAAACAAACATCAAACAACTATCATCAACTATCCAATGTTTGAATATGATTGGTCCTTTGGGGTGTTATCAGAAAATAGTTTGGCACATCGTGGCCATGGAGATCCATTTTTCTGAGCCATTTCCCAGCAGCATTGTAGGCTTCTGGAAAAAACTTCAATGTTCCAGTCAGACCCAAAGGATAGTGTGGGGTCTGCAATGTAGACAAAGATCCCTCGGCCATGAACTATGCATGCTGTCAGTTCACATTCCGGTCTCACCCTCTGTTCAAGGGCTTTTGGAACGACTCCTCCTGCATACCTAGGTAGGCGAAATTTGGATTTATCCATATTGTCCTGGATCGCAATGATGATGTCTTGACGTTGCGACGCTCGGTGGCGAAGTTCCCAGTAGCATTTACGATCAGCGAACTGCCCTGCTAAATGTCTCAGATATCGGTCTGCATTAATAGCATGCTCCTGCAAACTTCTAGCTTTCCGGATTCGGTCTTTGAGCTTGTGGCAGATAGAGCACTTGCTATGTGTTGTTTTGCCCCGATGTCGCTTTCTTTCTCCACCCAGATTTCCGAAGGACCCTGAAAAATGTAGAGCAGCTGGCTGCAGGTTCATTTGCAGCCTGGCAGGCTGCAGTGTAGAGCCTAAACAAATCGCTAAAGTTTCCAGGTGGCAGGTATCTCCGAACCAGTTTTTCAGGTGAAGTTTCTACCAGTCCAGGAGCAGAGCATAGGGCTGAATTGATCAAAGCAGTTACCAAATGTTCCCGCCCTTGCTCAGTGTTGAAGTCTGACTTTCCAACATCTAACCTTTGATGTTTTTTAAGTCAGAAAATAAACTATAACTGCATGATTCTGTCAGAAATCAAAAACATGTTGCTTCAATTAAATCTAGTTGATGCTAATTTAATGCTAACCAATATTAAAAAAAAACATATATTCACCAAGGTGCTCACGAGGCAAAGTTTCTGCTAAGCTCCAATAAGTATGTTGCAAAAATTGCAGCACTGAAGCTGAAGCTTTGGCCAGCTGAGCTCCTGATCCTTAAAGCGGAAGGAGTTGGATTTGATCAGGATTGGTTTTACATCAAGCATCATCAGTCAATTTTTAATTTGACATGCAGGGCAAGGATCCATACTTTCTAGCATCCTCACCTCGAAAAGCTTTCTTTGTTCGAGCTAGCCTCGCTCTTCCGATTCCAAGCAACTGCAAGAAAGCAGTGCGGCACACTTGCACTCCTCCATGGTTTCCAGTTCAAGTTATTTATATAACACACCAAAAGTTGAAATCAGTTCAAGTCATTTATATAACAACACAAAACACAGTCCTTCTATGAACCATTTTTGCCTCGAGGATCGACTGCTTGAAGATGAAGATGACGGCGATTCAGACCCACTGGATTCTTCGGATTCATCGGCATCAGCATCATTTGCTTCCCAGCTTGAACAATTTGCCTGGAGGCTCCACAACCTCAGGTGGATCGGGATGTTAGCAGGGGCGCCCACCAACTAACAACAAGTAGCTATGGCTAACTGGAAGAGGTGGCCAGAAACAAAAAAGTGTGACTGTTTGAAACATTTCTGGGAAGTGACAGGGAGTCTTGGCCGGCTTTGCTCAAACTCCAGAAAGCAGTACAGAAACTGAAAACAAGCTTGAAGGTAAGGCGTCCCTTGCATTTTTTCTTGCAACAAGGTTTCTGGAAGACTTCCTTAATACGAGTTTTGCTCTTGCCATTTGTCGCAGCTTCAGCAGCATCAGCAGGTTCTCCAACTTCCATGCAGAGAAGGTGGTTCAAAGATAGGTTTCTCATTTTTTCTTCTACCAAATTTTTCTTGGGAGAAGATGGGGCAGAACTTTCAGATTCAGTGCTGTCAGCGTCACTGGTGTCAGTGTCACTGCTGCAATCCGACTCTGGGGCTTCATAGCGAGAAAACATGACTCACCTAATTGTTTGAAAAGTTTGAGGAATTGAGAATTGAACTCTGTGGAACAATTTGTAGCTTTAAGAATTTGCCCTAATAAAAAGCTACTAAGTGAAAGAATCTGAAAGCAGTGCAGGGACAAAGATGAATGAATCATTTATTTTGTAAACACTTATTAACCCTTTTTGTACCTCACCCCCATGACGTTTCTCACTCCAATGGGGCCCAAAAAAACTGCAGGGTCGAGACTGAAGCTGTGTGACATCTGAGGTTTCATCCACATCAGAATCAACAACTGAGACTGCAAGATCAAGTGAGTGAGGGTTGCAGCTGCATGAGCAAGATGCGGTTAGATTTTTTTCTCAGTTTGCATGACGCTTCTCCACAGCAGCATTGAACTTCTCCAAGTCACACATTGACAAAGCACAAGCGTAGGCAGCTGCAACTGCTTTGACGTTGTAGGCATTGCCAGCGAGGCTGTGCAACTCCTTGGGTTTGATTCTTGAAGTACCGGAAATCAACTTCCAAACTTGGAAAGAACACAGCAAACAATAAAGTCTTCCAAGGCTCGGCACTGGTCAAGTGCGAGATATGCAAATTGTGGACTGGGAAGGACTGGCAAAGAAGTTTTTCAATGCCTGGGCGGAGGCTCAGATAAACCAAGTCAAAACATGATGTTAGAACAAAAATATTTTAGTACCAGGCCTGTAAGGTACCTCTTGTGTCTCATAGAGAAGAAATCACCACTGGGAGTAATGCAGGGTATCACATCATCTCTCCCAGAAGCCATACGATTAAGACTCTGGCTTGTATTGATGAACTTGGTTTCAAAATCCCCAGCAGTGTTGAAGATATCCAAGGCATGTTGAACTCGTTGACTCCCAACTACTTGATGGCTTTCTCGCAATGGTTGTAAAGCGAGTGGATTCACCTTCACAGTTTTTGGAAAGTCAATCAAGGGCACGAAAATCATAACTTCTTGAAATATGTTTTTGGATTGTTTTGGGGATATCAAAAAAAACACATGATGCTTGTGTTTTTGCAAGCTACCTGCCTGGAGTTCCTGCATCATGGCCCAGTGTTGTTTCAACCATTTTGGGTGAGTTTCTTGAGGTTCCTCTTCCCAGTCCAAGTTGAATTTCTTACGTTTGGAAGTTGCGGCAGCGATGCTCTTCAATCTTTCAACGTCTTCTTCCACCACAGGGTGGGAATTGGCGAAGAGGATTTGCATCCTCAAGTCACTGGTTGGATGTTAAGCCACAGATAACATACCCTCAAATCAAATCAAACGTTCTTTGGTTTGAACAATAAAAAGAAAAACAGAAATAATCCTCATAACAATAATAGTAAGTCAGGAAAGTGTCGGTTGTACCTCAGCAAATGTTTCCAATTCCTTCAACATTTTTGCAACAGCCCTCTGCAAGATTTCGTCAGAGGATATCCAGTCTTTCACCACAGACCTTGTCACTGATACGACTAAGAAACGCTAAAGAGGGAAATGGAATGGATCTAAGGGAAGTAAGACCAACCTCACCCCAAAAAAACAAAACCCTGACTCATTGGACCAAGCAACTTGTGAACCATAAGGATATATACCCTTCGGCGGCGTACACAGTCGCCAAGTTTAACCGGGTCTATGATCAAACGACCAATGTAATACCTAGTATGCTTCTTGAGGTACCTTAGCATTGTGTCCCACACCCTCAACACGCCGACAACATTCTCCAAAATGCAGATGAGAGGTTCCAATGAATATATCGTTCGCATCGACTCGCGAAACACCTCTGCCTGCGGCTCGTCAAGTAGTCTTGAGTTGTGATGCAACAAACTAAAGGGTTGACAAGGAAATCCACAGTCGTAGAGGACTGTGTCCCTTTCCAATGTAGAACGGTCCCGGCGAAGCATATCACCATGAATCCTGATTTTATCAAAAAAGAGTTGGAAAGACATCAGTTTAATGAGCTAAAATTAAAAGTCCATTTTCGGTCCAAGTCCAAGGTGCTTCTTGGCCGATGTGTTCGCTAGTAGAAACTTCAAGGCTGCGTGCCCAAGCTCCGCATGCGATTTCAACGAGCATCTGCCACCTGTAAGTTCTTTCAAGGCCCACCATGACCCAGCAGCCCCAGAGCCTTGGAGTATGATGACAATGATGAGATTTTGGAAAAAATGAATTCGAACTCACCCATTGAAGGCAAGAAGCAATCGGACATCAAAGATAAAGGCACCCAAAGGCCAGCAAGAAAGGCAGTCAGACCTGCGTGCTCATCCAACATGTTGGCAAAACACTCCGTCAGCCCCAAAACGATGCAAGATGTTACAAGATTAAAGTGAAATAGTCAAGGAACGTGCTTTTAAAGCCATCTTTCGCCCCCATCCAGAAACTTGACATCGTTGGACAGAAGAAAGCTCAACTTGAGGTCTCAGCTTCAGAGTCCTCAGATGCGAGAATGATGATGATGATGATGATGATGATGATGATGATGATGATGATAATGATGTGTCGTCGCTTCATGGTCTGTGTAAAGAAAAGGTCTTTGCAAAATGAACCCTAAGCTTTGCTCTTAGCTCTGAGGGGAAAACCTGTTGCAAAACAACAGCAACTAGAAAGAGATCACTACGATTAAGTATCATGCAAGACTCAGCTCTGATCGGGCCGCATCAATCAAGTCAGCAGTCGAGGCAGTCGATGCAGAAGAAACGGATGAATCGGAGCTGGATCTAGTGGAGCTATCATCACTACCCGTCGCACTATCACAATCACTGTCGGTGCTGTAGCTGCCATCAGACAAATCCCCACTGCTAGAGCTACTACAATTCACTCGGCAGAACCTTCTAGGAGACCTCGACCTAGTGGCCATCATGAGCCAAATTGCTACACTCATCAGTTTTCAATCTACCGAACTTAACTTGATCCTTTTTTGAAACCTTGAAAGAATGCTCTCACACCACATTGAATCAGAGTCCTTCTGAGATAGGCAAAGCCAGGCGAAGCCTCAGATGAAACAAACTAAACAACGTAGTGCAAAAGCAAAAGTCAAGGAGTGAATCTTTGGAAGCAGAACGATTAATAAGCTGGCACCACTAACACCAAAAACTAAACCCTCAATTCGCAAAAGCCGGCCATGTTCGATAATTCAGCAACATCATCATCATCATCATCATCATCATCATCACCAACATCATCATCATTCATTGCCATCGTCATCAAATCATCATTATATTTTTCTTCTCCATCATCATCTCCCCTCGCCACAAGTTTTTTCCTCACGCTCAGCACACTTCATCCTTTGACGAGTCGACAAACCTTGGCAACCGCCATAGCTGGTGCAATTGATTGGTAGATTTCCTCCAGCACTAGTGATGGTCGCTTCTTGGCCTGTTTACCGTGCAGAAGGATCAACTGGACCTGGAAATGTCAAATGGAGAGTAAAGGTCCACTTAAAGGAAAAATGCAACAAAACATTTTCCACCGCCGACAAACCTCCAAACCAAAAACTTACAGCAACCAAGCTGGGGAGCCTTGTTCAAAGCTTCTGCTGCAATTCGATTACCTCCATCAAGTGTGGACACCACATACGTGTTCTCTTCCTTAACATGAAATTACTTGATGTGAATTGAACCAAAAACAAAAAATATCCAAACGATTCCCAAAGTAAAGAAAGCACAAAAGACTTACAGTCAAAGAAAAGGAATATTAATGACAACTAGTTGCAATATCATGTTCAGCTTCGAAGGGTTTCCTTGTGTTCAAGATCCCGGCTGGAAGGGCATTAAACAAATTTTCCAGATTCTGGTTCGCTTCTGCAATCATGGCGGCATCGTCTTCACCGCCGGCATCTTCACCACCGGCATCTTGTTCAGGGCTCTCTCGTTCAGGCGTCGGTGAAGGCAAAGGAGTGCGTGGAGGAGGTGTTGCATCTGAACAGCACGGACCTTTAGGCGGAGAAAACAGAGAAAACTGATGCCAAACAAAATCAAACAAATGAAAAACAAAACATCAGTGAAAACATCAATGACTTAGGAAACATATTTTGAAATGATCAAACAGAACATAATTGAAAAACAGGCTTAAACAAATTGCTTGGCTTTGAACCGTGAGACTGCTTGCATCACCAACTTCAATAGAAAGCACTCCATGTGGGTCCCGACTTTCGCTGCGATGCCTTTTCCTCTTGTTTGAATCGGTTGAAGCTTTGGACCTCACTATGGTTTGGCCCTTGACCCTATACTTGACAATCTTGAATCTCGTAGTCTTTGCCTTCACAGAGGCTTTTTCAGGCATTCCCTCGAAGACCTTTTTCAGACCATGGTGTCGGGGCCAAATAGTATCGCCTTGGTTTCAACTCTGCCCAAAAAAATGGGTTGAGGTTTTAATGATGTGAAACTTTTGTTGAAAGCACCCTGAGTTTGCTTTAAAGTTCAAAGATTACATAAAAGATCTGACCAGTGGCGATGTGAACATAGCTGTGTGGATTGGCAATCCACGGGGCGTCACGATGTTTTCTGCAGGATTCTGAAATAGGATCCTTTGATGGGAGCAGGGCATGAGAAAAAGCTGGAGCAGGAAAGAAAAAGTGGGTAACAAGTAACCCCCAAAGAAAAAATCCTGAACATATCTGAGGCACTCGTGCTCCTTCTTCACATCCACCCTAACCATAGTGTCCAAAGGAAAAGGGTTGCAGTCAGGGACATCAGATGGCGTAGGCACATCAGGCTTGGCCACAGGCGGCAAAACATATGGATTGGAATACATTGATGGCATCGACATGTTTTCAAAATGTCTTGGGCCAGAAAGCAAAGGGTTTGAGCACACAATGTAGCCAAGTTCTATATTACTGTCAGTATGTATTCTATTTATTATTTGATATCTCATTTACTTTCTATATTTTCTATATTATAATAATATCATTTACCACTCTTTCAATCTCTTTCCCCTTCGAAGTTCTATCTTTTCAAGTACCTCCCGGACCACCCCACTTGAAAGCCAAGGTTAGCCAAGTAACACGCACGATCTCATCGAATCATTGGGAGACATCGGTGCAGCATCCTGGGGTGCAGCATAAAATGGCATAAAGGATGATTGTAAGATGATTTGACTGCAATGGGTATATTTAAAAATCATCATTAAAAGTCTCCAAGTCTTCTATTCAGTTACTATGATAAATCCTTAAGTCTACTACACCCGAAAAGAAACAAACAAAAGAAAATTGTTGGCCAAATCATGCCTAGCTTCTGTCAGTCGGCCGCTTTCCAGTTGATGGGGGTAGGGGAGACATGAAGATTCGAACCAAAAAACTTGAGCCAAGCAGAGACCTGGTTGCTTTTGCACAAAGACTTGGTTGCAGTGCCATGCCTTTATATATATTTTTTTTTTGACTTAGATATGATTTATAAACCAGGCACTGGTTTAAGTTTGGAATGGCCCTCCAAGTGTACCTGCAAGGGCCTGATGTACACCCCAGTCTTCAAGAGTGTTGGTGGTAATTTTGAAGAAAGGGAAGCATGCATCTCCAGCAGAGATTCTTGAGATCGGAGTCTTTCCTCCAACGATGGCAACCATGTTTGAAAAAAAAGGATGACGAACTGTCGGCAGAAAAGGCGTTGACTGAACTGAACGATGAAGAAGAGGAGGAGGACGAAGTCACAAAACTTCTCCGTGGCTCGGTTGAAGCAAATCCGAATCGGTACAAAAAAGGGTCCATTGAGCACTGCTGGGCTACAGCCTCCCAGACTTTGGGAATCTACTGCACTTTGGTGACTGAGCCTGACACCGAAGGACAGCTGACTAAGCTGATCCAGGAGTCAGCACTGGGCCCAGGCTTGAAAGGAACCACGGGGAACTTCGGCGACCAGTTAACATATTTTTCCATTTTACCTATTCTTATTTATTTGTCAATGAACTTAATAACTTCAATGTTTGCATTTTAAGTTTAATTTTAGTTGTTTGCTCGCAATTTATTTGCAATCAATGTATTAATTACTAAGGAAGGATTGCATCCTCATCCACTTGGATGCCAATTTGATGTCAGAAGCTGCCAAAAGGGCCGACCGGAGACCACCACCGCTGACCGAGACCATGATGAAAAAAATGCTGCACGCGGCTTTGAATGGCAGAGGTGCCCAGCCGGTGGGTAAAAACACCTACCCGGACTTGCCAGTCGCTGGCGACCTCGTCTGCCTCTTAGATGGTGGGAGAGGGGGAGAGGTGTTACTGTGCCCTCTAAAGCCAACGCTGAAGTCTGGGAGTCTTTTGGCTTGTTTAAACTACGTTTTCGTCGGTCGTGTTGCTTTCAGGAATGTTCTGGTTTAATAATTTTGAGGCATTTTAATTGACATGTTTTTCACGCGCATTGCCTTCAGGTTTCGGTAGCCTTCCACACTACCTGGAAGTGAAGGCGGTCACGGTGTGCATCAGCGAGGAGTCCTTGAAAGAAAAGCGCTAGAAGGTCAGGGGGTCATTGAACCAGGTGCAAACGATGACCCTGATCAGCTCAGAACCTTTGGAGAAAATGATTCCGGACCGTCCCAGAAGCAGGTATCCAGGAAGCACCCGTGGCAACTGCGTGGCGTGGGTGAACTTATCGCCCAACGCGGACATATGGACCATGCCAGTGAGTGAGAAGGCGGATTTGTACGGCCATAGGATCATTGGCAATGACTCGCAAAGCGCTGAGGACAACGACGAGAGAAAACCCAGCGAGATTGAGCCGACGTTCTTCAACTTTTTACTTCGTGTTTAATACGAGGACCTCCTCGCAACCTACAGCGTGGCAGCTTGGTATGTTCAACGACGATGTTTTAATATTCCACATGTGAGTTGCCACCTTGCGGATCAATTTTAACATGTTTTTTTGATATGGACGTGTTTAACATCATCCACTGCCAACTTCAACTCTGTCAGGCAGGTGTGGTAGACCTCTCACCAGGTCCTGGAGAACTCTGTCGTGCTTGCTGCGAGAAAAGAATCAAGTATTTAGGGGTTACTATGACATCCAAGCACACAGAAGGCCTGCGTGAGAATATGGTCCGATGGCTGAAAGACCAGACCCTCCGAGTAAATTTCAAAAATGTTTCTTACAATGTCAATTTTGTTTTAATAAAATGTTAATCACAGTCAGGAACATGTTCTTTTCACCGGTCATTCAAATGTCAGCCCAGGATGACAACCCAGGGCAGCGCGTTCTACAACGCGGAGTGGGCAGTCATGGACGTTGAGGAAGAGAAGAAGCGCCTTGGCCTTTGCTGGACCTCCAGATCAACAAGTTCCAAGAGTTTGATCTTGAAGTGGCTGCAGTTCCGACAGATTAACAACAATACAGATTCATAGAATGGATGTCAAAAATATTTTTATATTATATTATATGGTTCTTTGGTGGAGCAAAAACACAGTGCGACAGTTTGAAGATTGGAATTCCAAATCATTGAAAACCTTTATTAATAACTATAAGTACAAATATCTATATATATTTGTTGAGCCCAATTCTCCAACAGTCATGGTTTAAAACAGTACCCAGCAGTCAGCTTGTTCATCAAAACCGCCTTGGGAGGCGAGGGCTACGACGATGTAAGCCTTCGAACATAATTTATTACTGTATTGATATTAACCTAATAATTTAATTTATTATTAATAGGAGCCTTTCAACGCCAAAATCACTGACATGAACTTTTGGTTTCAAAAAAATACATACAAGCAGGCTGACCCAGAAAATTTATAAGCAGTGAGTGTGCATGTGTGTGAGTCGGATTCAGACATGCATTCATGACTGCACAGCATCATCCCAAACTTTAGTTGTAAGACATTGATGACTGACACATGCATTCATGACTGCACAGCATCATCCCCAACTTTAGTTGTAAGACATTCATGACTGGCACATGCATTCATGACTGCACAGCATCATCCCAAATTTAATTGTAAGACATTCATGACTGACAAGACTTTATAAGACAGCAATAGCCCAGGGTAACCAGGGTAACAGCTATACACCAGCAAGACTAGTCTTTGGCAACCGCGCTTAACTAGTTTACGCTAAGCTTGCTAACCATGTTGTAAACTGGCTAACCATTTGCTAACCTTGCTAACCATTTACTAAACAAATCTCTGTTCTTGGCAACTGGCCCCTTGTTCCTGAGCAAGTGGCCCCTTGATTTTTTCCGACTTTTCTTTATATTGTTTATGTTGTTTTTTTTGTGGCATGTCATGGTATGTATAAGAGGATACAACTCAAAGGTATTTCATTTCTTCTCACTGTTCCCCGCCTACTTTTCCAGTGTCCATTGTTCCATTGTCATCATTGTCATTGTTCCATTGTTCCCATTGTTCCATTGTTCCATTGTCATTGTCCATTGTGCAAACGCCAGACTGGTATTTGGCAAGGCTTAAAAAGAAGCATGACTTGCGCATCAAGAGGTCACACACACACACCAGATTGAAAACACCAAGTGTTTGTAAATACAATGATTCTTGAAATGCTTTTAGCTTTAAAGGTAACTCACCGAAAGAACTGGTGCTGCAGCCAATGTCACCCATTTGCTGAAGGAAGACGAATGATATCAGGGCATCATTCATAGCAGACATCTTGGCAGTCAAGAAATGGGGCATGGAAAATTCATCACTTTTTCAATAAAGTAGCATCTAATAAAGGCAGCAGGTTGCATGATAAGGGACGCAGGAAAAAAACAAACAAAATGAACACGAAAAGGTTCCGCCAAACCAACGCCCAGTGCACACACACATGAAACAGTTCATAAAATAACCTTACCCAGGAATTATCAGTGACAAAAAGAAGAAAACAACCAGGGCAAAATTCATTGAACATCAGACATTGCAAGAAGTCTGCGCAAACAAATTTACGCAAAAAAACAAGTTAACCGATGCAACTTCATGAGTGGTCTGCAAATTGACAAGTGAAACTACACCAGGACCTGTGGACATTAAACAGTGAACAGGGTAAGTTTGAACATGCACCATGAGAGGTACCATGTTTCAGGATGATGCACTGCCGAAGAAAGGTTTGCCACCTGCAACATGTCCAACATGTCAAAAAACAAATGCTTCATCAAATGAACTGCGCAACACTGGCAGGCACCATGAATGCAACACCAACTTCAGCTTTGAACATTGTCATGCAACGAAACCACAGCGGAAGGAAACAAGTAGATCAAACTTCGTTAAACCAGAAACATTGCAAGAACTCTACCCAAACAAAAATACAAGTTCACCAATGCAATTTCATCAATGGAGTGCAAATTGACAAGTGAAACTGCACCAGGACCCATGGACATTGAACAGTGAACGGGGAAACATTGAACATGCACCATGAGAGGCTGGCACCACATTCTGCACAGCATAGGAACCCATGCCGGGCAGTGGCAGCAAAAAGCTCCCCCAGCCTGTGCCGGAAAGCTTCATCGTCAAACTTCTCACAAATCACATCAATGACATGGGGGCAGTCATACACCTCTGGATCTGCTGAAGCGCCACAACTTCCTTGCTGGCACTTGAGGTGCACCAGCTAGTATGCGCCATCACTACTGCTACCCAGCGGACCGTGAACTGGGAAACAGAGAACTGAGAACAAAAACTGCGGAAATAGGAACAGTGGAAAATTGACATGAGAATGTATCAATTATAGTTTTCCTACAAATCTGTACAGACTGCTGAGTCTCAGAAATTCCGGACACCAATGACTTGCGACCCACCACTTTTCCTCATGCTTGGCGGCGTGGCATCCGATGAAACTTAGCTAAGAGCTGTCATGATGTATCAGGCAAATGCTCATAATACATGTTGCTGCTACGGGTCACTTCATCACATCGCTCTGGAGCAGAACGCCCAAGCCAGCGCAGTGGCGGAGCCTCTTCTGCAAGTGCAGCCACATGGCCTGCTTGAAGCCATTGTACCATCTCGCGCATGCGGTTGCACACCCGAGAGTAATCTCCAGGAAGGCTACTCAAAACATTCGCCAGCTTTTCCAACTTCTTCAGCTTCACATCACTTGTTGCTGCATCAGCTAGATGGTGTACTGACATAGGAACAGGGGACAGTGAAACTTCCTGAACTCTGTGGCGTGGCAATGCCAGAACTGGTGGATGGAAACGTGTGCCATGCATCCGCCCTTTGGTCAGAACAAAAACATCATGGTCATGAGTGTCTTGCCTGAACCTTTCTGGTGGCAATGCATCTAGCTCACCAGGAAACAAATGGGCACGGCACTTGTACACGAAAGAGTGTGCTGCNATGCATATTTCCCAAGAAAAACAACAAAAAAACTTGAGAAAATCCTATTTTTTGTTTTTTAGGTGTGGATATTCAGGTGTCAAAAAAAGAATTGTACATTAAATGCAAACTTAAATCATAATGTGGTGTGCAACAGACTTCAACAAACATGTGCCAAGGGATCGCATGCGCAAATGGTCAAAGTGCCCTTTTTTTATTTCAACTTTATGTATATTTTTGATTTATTTTATTGTTTGTTTGTTTATGTGTGTATTTATGTATTTTATCTTTTGTCAACGGGTGTCCCAAACACACTGTTCAAAGAACTTTTCAACCCTTTCGGGGCCACCCGCATTTTCTGAATAAAAACACTGAAAAAAATTGCGCCTTATATAACTGCAAGGTCACAGTGCCCCCATCATCCAGCAGCCAAACCACCTTAAGATCACCTAATTGCTTTGAATGCCAGTGTGCTTAGTGTGATGTTGTACCTGGGCCCTGGGCATCATAAATTCCAGCAGGTTTTTCATGTGACATCCTAAGGTGAACTTAGCCTACTCTATACGGCACCTCATGAATCATCGCACCATCCACAGAAATATTCAAGAAAAACTACCAAAAAATGTGAAAAGGTGAAAAAAGTGGGAAAAAGTGGGAAATTGAGAAAAATTGAGAAAATCTGATCTGGCACTGACTTGGCAATACATTTTTAGTATCGACCAAAAAAATCAAAAAACAAATTGAGAAAAATTGAGCAAAATTGGGAAAAATGAGAAAATGTTTCCTGGAAAAAAAACCGATTGCTACTAGGGGTGAAGATGAAACAATGCATCACAGACTTGGCACAGGAGTGGACTATATGATTGTGTTAGACTTTGTTCCTTCACCCACCCTATCATTTGCACAAGTTTGAGTTTGTGTGATATTTTTCCCCAAGACTGAGAATGATTAGTTTAAGCTCCCCAATAGGCAATCACATAAACAAGTTAAGCACTCGCACTGACCTCAAAAAAATAAGTCCTCTCAGCTTGCCCTCGCATAAAACAAATACAAGTTGCTAAATCCACAAATGGAAAAAATGTGATATCTTTATTGTCATTTGCTTTGTTCTTGTCGTTACAAGTGCTTGATGTGTCTTATAGATCTTATAGTTTGACGTGCTGAACATGTCTCATTGAGCACTTGTTCTCACATGTTCGCAAGTGTCTCCTTTTTTCTCANCTCAAGTTTTGAGCAGTTTTTCTCACTTTTGATCACTTTCTATCATTTTTTAAATCATATTTAAACATTTTTAACCACTTTAGTGGTTATCATATATGTATTCAAAATCCCAGCAAAACTAGTCCCAGCAAATCTGGGTACCAACATCGATGTCCCGAGGTGAACAACCTCCACAAAGAGCTCTCCAGACTTCCGGAAAAACTTTCAGCCAAATCTTCTGGCAGCTCAAAGCGGTTGCAGCTCAAAACAGTGGACAGGATCACTGAAAAATAGTGATCAACATCCTCATGAGTGTGCCCTAGAGCCAAAAGAATTGATTGTGGCTGTCAACAATTTGCCCTCACTGACCAAATGGGCCAGCCAATCGCTGACCAAGGAGTTCTTGTTCTGTTCCGTTGTGTTGTCACATTGCACAGCCAAATGCTGAGGAAATGGCCGACCAGTTTCCTCTGCCATTTTTCAACCTTATCAAAGCTGCGGGCAAGCAACTCACAGAAACTGGAAGCCCCATGGTGCAAGGATTCTTCCATCAAAAAGATATTGCTGCACCAACCATGACAGAGAACAGCGGACAGTATCACTCGGAGCCTGTTTTCTAAAACTGCAGGCTTTCGGTGGAAAGGATACCATGGCCATGCTGTCTTGCACTGGTCCATTGAACCAATGATTACACTGTTTACACATAGCACATTCATGTTGAAGCGAGAGCACCACCGTAGGCTCCAATATATCAGCCTGTCATGGTACTGCGCTCGAAGGTGCTCGCGCCACTGGCAAGCCAACTCCATCTTCTCTGCAGGGCTCTTCCTCTTTCCCTTTGTGCTGCGACTTCTTTCTGAACTTCAAGACATAGGACCACTTGTCTGATCATGCCCGCCAAAAAGTTGACTATGACGGTGTCTTGACATTGTTGGGGTCACCACTGAAATTTGCTGCTGCTTCGCACCAAGACTGGAACTGCCAGTACAAAGCCATGGGTTTTCCAGGTGGTAGGTGCCGGCATGGAACAGTTGACAAAGAAACAGCGGACAGTGCCATGATGTTTTGGGCTGTGGCTGCTTCTGGGATCCAAGCAAAAACCTCATGTCTTGTGTACAACGCCATGTCTGAGCCAACCTCAAAACCTTGCTCCATTGACATCTGGGCATCGACATCTTGGGCCTTGAAGGTTTCAGGCAAATCTTCTGCACTCTGATGATATAGTTCCAAAAAGAACATATCTACCAAATTGGCCTGCAAAGATTCCCTAGGCATGGTGGAGCTGTTGTTGAGCTTGCGGCGCATGTCCACTACCCCCTGGACCTTCTTCAACATCGATCTTTTTCCAGCACCAAGCAACCCACACAAACCAGCAAGGCAAACACGTTGTCCAGCAAAGAACCAAGTGGTGCGATGTGCTGCATCTGCTTCCTCATCATCACCAGCGTCCCAACTTCCTTCCCACTGGGCATTGAGAAAATGATGCTGACTCTCATCTGACAATCCATGCCAAAGTCTGCACACAGTCAAGATCTGACGAGGCTGAAACAAAGAGAAGCATGACCCCTTGCAACCACAGCACTGTGCTTGAAGCTTGGCAATGCGATTGGGATCCAATGCATTCCTCTTGTAGTCTGTGAGTTCAGATTCCTCACTTTTAATGAGGGATAAGGTGGGCTCATCTATTGAAATGCTGTGCCACACCAAGTGGTTGGCTCCAACCCCATTGCCATCAGCAGAAACTACTGCTGTGGACACTGGAGGTTTCTGCCAAGACTGTCGGCCTGTTCGCACTGTGGGGGTCTCCACAGACAGTCGTGGCCGCTTCCAAGCCAGAACTGAACCATCGACATCGGAACAGTGGACAGGATCTGAATCTACCAGGCTAGGTTTTTTCCAAGACATTTTTGAGCAAAAAACTGCAATTTCCACCATGAAAAAAAGAAAATGACTAGGCGCCGGCGAGAAAATGACTTTTGAAAATGACTTTTGTCATTTTCTCGTTGGCTTCTAAGGGCCCCTAGGCGCCGATGAGAAAATGACTTTTGTCATTTTCTCCGATGAGAAAATGACTTTTGTCATTTTCTCATTCCCTGATTAAATTGCAAATTCCCAAAAATCCAGCCTCAGCAGCCGGCGCTGGAGGATAGCATTTTCTATTTCCTGGCTGGCTTCTAGGGGGGGGGTAGACGCCGATGGCATGGGAGATCTAAATGCGAAGCCGGCCGAAAAAAAGAAAATGCTATCTCCCACCGCTGGCTTCGCATTAGAATCTCCCATGCCATTGGTCTCTAGGGGGGGGGTAGACGCCGGCCAGAAAAAAGAAAATGCTATGTCCCACCGTTGGCTTCTGGGAACTTAATCTTGGATTTTCCACTGATTTTTGCGACAAAAAAACAAAACCAAAGATTCAAAAAACTTAAGTTCCAAATTTGTTTGGCCCCTGTCAAAGATTTATTTCACATAAAAAATATTGGAGCATAACAACACCCCAAGTCAAGGATTGGGATTTAGGCTCACATGTTTTTGTTTTTTCTTGAGTTAAATTTTGAGGGGTTTAAGCTCATAGATTTCAAGCGGGTTCTTTTGTAAGATTTTGGAGTTTCGAGCTCATTGATTTTGAGCGTTTCTCTTTTGTAAGATATTGAGTGTTTAAGCTCATAGTTTTTGAGGGTGTTTCTTGTGCATTTTTTTGGGCCTTCAAGCTCACAGACTGTGAGGGCTTGTCTTTTGTAAGATTTTGAGGTTTGTAGCTCATAGATTTGAAGGGTTTTTTCCTGTGCAAGGTTCGGGGGTTTTAAGCTCACAGATTTTCAAGATTTTGGGGTTTCAACCTCGTAGATTTGAAGTCTTTTTGCTGTAAAAGATTTTTGGGGTTCAAGCTCACAGATTTTGAAGGTGTTCTTGTGTAAAATTTTGCGTTGTAAGCCCATAGGTTTTGAGGGTTGTTTTTGCAAGATTTCCAGGTGTTATTGAAGGAGTGTCTTTTGTAAGATTTTGGAGGTTCAAGCTCATAGATTTTGAGGTTTTTTCTTATGGAAGATTTTTGCGGGTTTGTAGCTTGTAGATTTTAAGGGCTCTTCCTTTGCAAGATTTCGGAGTTCAAACCGTCTATATTTGAAGTGTTTCTCTTGTGAGATTCGGGGCTTAAAACCCCATAGTTTGTTTTGGGACAATTCTTGCGGTTCAAACTCATGATTGTTGAGGTTTTTCTTTTGTAGGATTTTGGGGCTTCAAACTCATAGACTCATAGACTTGAAGGCTTTCTCTTTTGTAAGATTCTTGGGGCTTTAAGATTGTAGATTTGTTATTTTTTGTTTCTTTTGTGAGACATTGTGGCTTCAATCTCGACGAGTTTAAGGGGTTTTGCTGTGGCAAGATTTTTGGGGTTTTCAAGGCATAAATTTCGAGGGCTCCTTTTTTTGGAAGATTCTGAGGGCTTCAAACTTGTAGAATTGGAGGGTTTTTCTTTTGTGAGATCTTGGGGCCTCAATCTCAAGGGTTTTAGTTGTTCTCAGTTGTTTTTTGTCCGGTGGCAAGGGTTTGCAGCTTTCAAGCTATAGATTTTTGAGTTTTTTGCCAATAGATTCGAAGGTTTTGTTGTTTTTTAAAGATCTTGCGGTTCAAAACTTATAGATTTGAAGTGGTTTATGTTGTCAAATTTGGCCTTGAAGGCCATGGGTATTCAGGCGCTTTCCTTTGTACAATTACGGGCGTGTTTTTTTAGCTCAAAGAATTTAGGCGTTGTTTTTTTGAAAAAATGGGGCTTCAAGCCCATAGATTTTTGAACGCTTCTCGTTTGTAGGATGTTGAGGTTTGAATCTCATAGACATGGAGGGGTTTTAAGCTCATTTATGTTGATAATGTTCCATTCAGTTTCTGAGGGTTTTGCTTGGTTGTATTCTGAGGTTTTTCCTTTATCTTTTATAGTTCATCTATCTTCTCCAGATTTTAGGTTGGGATCCAAAGTCGAAGGTTTGACTCTTACATCAAATCCAACAAAATCAAATCCCGCTTTTGTGGCTTGGAAGCCCCAAAATCTTGCCGCAGCAAAACGCCTAAAATCTATGAGGTTAATGCCCCAACATCTCACACAAGAAACAAAAAAACACATCTACAATCTTAAAGCCCCAAGAATCTTACAAAAGAGAAAGCCTTCAAGTCTATGAGTCTATGAGTTTGAAGCCCCAAAATCCTACAAAAGAAATCCCTCAACATCGTGAGCTCGAACCCCGAGCATCTTACAGCAACAGAAAAAGCCGTCAAATTCTATGAGCTGCAAGTTCCAAACCGTACACAAGAAAAACCTTCAAACCTATGAGCTTTGAAACAAAATCTTGCAAAGGAAGAGACCTTAAAGGTTTCGGGACATCGATGTTGGTACCCAGATTTGCTAGGATTAGTTTTGCTAAGATTTTGAATACATAAATGATAACCACTAAAGTGGTTAAAAATGTTTGAATATGATTTAAAAAATGATAGAAAGTGATCAAAAGTGAGAAAAACTGCTCAAAACTTGAACTGATCGAAAGTGATCAAAAGTGAGAAAGTGAGAAAAAAGGGAGACACTTGCGAACATGTGAGAACAAGTGCTCAATGAGACATGTTCAGCACGTCAAACTATAAGATCTATAAGACACATCAAGCACTTGTAACGACAAGAACAAAGCAAATGACAATAAAGATATCACATTTTTTCCATTTGTGGATTTAGCAACTTGTATTTGTTTTATGCGAGGGCAAGCTGAGAGGACTTATTTTTTTGAGGTCAGTGCGAGTGCTTAACTTGTTTATGTGATTGCCTATTGGGGAGCTTAAACTAATCATTCTCAGTCTTGGGGAAAAATATCACACAAACTCAAACTTGTGCAAATGATAGGGTGGGTGAAGGAACAAAGTCTAACACAATCATATAGTCCACTCCTGTGCCAAGTCTGTGATGCATTGTTTCATCTTCACCCCTAGTAGCAATCGGTTTTTTTTCCAGGAAACATTTTCTCATTTTTCCCAATTTTGCTCAATTTTTCTCAATTTGTTTTTTGATTTTTTTTTGGTCAATACTAAAAAATGTATTGCCAAGTCAGTGCCAGATCAGATTTTCTCAATTTTTCTCAATTTCCCACTTTTTCCCACTTTTTTCACCTTTTCACATTTTTTGGTAGTTTTTCTTGAATATTTCTGTGGATGGTGCGATGATTCATGAGGTGCCGTATAGAGTAGGCTAAGTTCACCTTAGGATGTCACATGAAAAACCTGCTGGAATTTATGATGCCCAGGGCCCAGGTACAACATCACACTAAGCACACTGGCATTCAAAGCAATTAGGTGATCTTAAGGTGGTTTGGCTGCTGGATGATGGGGGCACTGTGACCTTGCAGTTATATAAGGCGCAATTTTTTTCAGTGTTTTTATTCAGAAAATGCGGGTGGCCCCGAAAGGGTTGAAAAGTTCTTTGAACAGTGTGTTTGGGACACCCGTTGAAAAAAGATAAAATACATAAATACACACATAAACAAACAAACAATAAAATAAATCAAAAATATACATAAAGTTGAAATAAAAAAAGGGCACTTTGACCATTTGCGCATGCGATCCCTTGGCACATGTTTGTTGAAGTCTGTTGCACACCACATTATGATTTAAGTTTGCATTTAATGTACAATTCTTTTTTTGACACCTGAATATCCACACCTAAAAAACAAAAAAATAGGATTTTCTCAAGTTTTTTTGTTGTTTTTCTTGGGAAATATGCATATATGTATGATACATTTATATACAAAAATCCTTACTAAACAAATCCTATCGAATCTGTATACCAAGATTATCTCACTGAAGGTTTGTGGTCTAGAGACCCGAAAATATTGGCAGTGCGCTCTTGTGGAACTTGCAATGGCATCGATGGTATCTCTCAAGCTCCACCTTGTATCTTTAAAGCATTGACAGTGGCATGATTTTTGCAAACATGGACTGCAGGCCCTGGACTTCAGTAACACCACTACTCCCACTATCCCATTGTTCACTGTTTGCTGTGGACGCTTCCACCAGACAAGGGCCATATGGGGCGATGTTACTGACGTGCATGGTGACCCGTTTTTGCCAGGCCCCCCTGGCAAGGTGCCCATGGTTTGCGTTGCCTGAAATACGAAGCCATGAAAAGGTGGCCGTAGGGGCATTACATGAAAATATGCCTTTGGCATGTTCAGTAGTGATAGGCTCAAACACTTTGCCTTGCAGGACAATCAGTGGAACTTGGACAGCACAACCAGTGAAGTTAAGGCCATGGATTTCTGCAACCAGTGAATTACAGTCCTGAAGAAGATTATTTGGAAATAGCAAGGCATAGGCCAAATTGTGTTTTTTCTTTACCTGACTGACAAATTGTTGGTTGACTGTGTTGTTTTGATTGACTGTGGCTAGTGTGCATCATTGTGGCTTCAAAAAAAGGAACATTAGCAGCTAATTTCTCCTATGGCAAGGACCTTTTGGCAACTTATTTCTTTCGTGGCAAGCACTTTTCGGCCCAACCACTCTGTTCTTTGTTTCTCGTCTCACTGTTTCTCTGTCCCAGAATGGCACTCCTACAATCTCTTAGAGATGTACCGACAAGCAGTGTGCATGGAATCTTTGCTCATTGGGAGGTAGACCGCATCAAGTCTTTTCTTGCAGATGATGAGGTGTTGGGATACTATAGAAAGAACCCACCACAGAAAGATGAACCCACAGTGACAGAGAGGACTATGACTGTGAAGAGCGTGGAGAGAAATGTGGGGAGAACTGTGGTGAGAACTTGGTCCTCAGCCCCTTCAACACCGAGAGGTGGAACCAGCAGGCGTTGTCTCCAAGTAGCTGGCATGTTTGACTTCACGTTGTCACCAAAGAACGCAGACGACTTGATCCTTGACGAGGTTCCAGTGGACGAGAGTTGGATGTGGGAGGCCGTGGTACGCCAAATTTTGGCTATGCCGGATAGTTTGGCGAATGAACAGTGAATGAGCTGATGGCATGTGAATGGTCTGTTCGTTCACTGTTCACATGTTTCCTTGTGACCTCCTGACACTGAGAGGCGAATGTTTTTCTGCCATGCAAAATGGCAACGGTGGACAATGACAGAATTTGCTTTGGAAAATAAGCCCCTGTTGCCATGACTGGAACAGGTTTGACAACAACCACAACATGCACAATCATGGCGTCAATTTCTGGCTTGGTTTGGACATGCTTCCTGATGCAGGTATACGGCGCCACGTGGCCAATGTTCGTTGTTCACTGTTCACTGTCCCATGCCCGTTGAAGTTCTTTGTTCAATGTCCACTGCACTTTCCATGGGTACTGGGACTAAAACAAAAAATCATGAACGATGGACGTTGAACAGTTTTTTTTCACGCATCCCTTTGTCTTTCTTTCATGCATCCCACTGTTTTTCTATCGTCTAACTTTGTATGTAAAAAAATACCTGTATGTGTTGTTGATTGTCTCTGTCAATCCGACTATCTGTCAAAAAAATGAAGTTGATGAATTTTCCGATCGCTATGATGCTCCACTACCAATGATGTTTTGCTATGCATGGTGTGCCGCTACCATGGTTCCTCCAGCAAATGACTGACATTGGTTGCAGTGCTGTGAATTACCTGTAAAGGTAAAGGCAAATTAAAAAATCATTGTATTTACAAACGCTTGGTGTTTTCAATCTGGTGTGTGTGTGTGACCTCTTTGCAAGTCAACTTTCTTTTTTAAACCTTGCCAAATACCAGTCTGGTGTTTGCGCAATGGACAATGACAATGGAACAATGGGAACAATGGAACAATGAACAATGACAATGATGACAATGGAACAATGGACGCTGGAAAGTAGGGGGGGGAACAGTGGCAAGAAATGAAATACCTTTGAGTTGTAGCCCCTTTTACATTCCATGACATGCGACAAAAAAAATGTAAAGAAAAGTAGGAAAAAATCAAGGGGCCACTTGCTCAGGAACAAGGGGCCACTTACCAAGAACAGAGATTAACAGGGTGGGCCTCCAAGTTCTGTGAAATTGGAAGGAGGCCTCGCGCGAAACGATCACATTTTGCGAGCTTCTTCTGTGAAATTTGCAGGAAGCGTCGCGCGAAACGTTCATTTTGGAAGCTTCTGTTCTGAAATTTGGAGGAAGCCTCGCACGAAACGATTATTTTGCGAGCTTCTTCTGTGAAATTTGGAGGGCTCCTTGCGCGAAGCGCTCATTTTGGAAGTTTCTTCTGTGAAATTTGGAGGAAGCCTCGTATGAAATGCTCGTTTTGGAAGCTTCTGGTGATTTTTGCGATGGTGTGGTGGTGTGGTGGTGTTTTTTGTGGGGTGTTTTTGTGGTGGTGTTTTGGTGGCGGTGTTTTTGTGCTGGTGTTTTGCCTTGGCGTTTTTGCGCTGGTGTTTTGTGGTGGTGTTTTGTGGTGGTGTGGTGGTGTTTTGGCGGCGGTGTTTTGTGGTGGTGTTTTTGTGGCGGTGTTTCTTGTGGTGGTGTTTTTGTGGTGGTGTGGTGGTGTTTTTGTGGTGGTGTTTTTGTGTTTTGTGGTGGTGTTTTTTGGTGGTGTGGTGGTGTTTTTGTGGTGGTGTTTTTGTGGCGGTGTTTTGGTGGTGTGATGTTGTTTTTGTGGTGTGTGGTTTGAGTGACCTTGATTGAAGTTTCATCTGCCTTTCATGAGTTTTTTGTCCACAAGTTGGAAGTGTAGCCAATTATTACGTTTGAGTCTTTTACTTTAAGTTATTGCGCATTTGCCTGTTCATATGAAAGTCCTGGTTGCTGTGATCCACAAGCGAAAATTCGTACGCAGTCAATGTTAACATCACAGCTTCCACAAACGACAATGTAACGACATTGATTGAGCTCACATGGGCGCATGTTTCCCAGCGCTCTATGTTTTCGCAAGGGACACTGGCAAGTCAGCTATCATGATTTGCTGCGTTTCCAGCATCTGCCACACAAGGGCGTGTCCCACCTCATGAGTGAGGCGACAACTGGTTCATAATGGTCGTTGGTGACTCTTCCACACAACAGAACAGCTGCGTTTTCCAACTTCATCAAATGCACACATTTCGATTTGGTGTGACGAATCAGTTGGGTGGTGTCTGGTGCAGGAGGAGACCAATCTGGCACTTTTTGATGACGCCGCTTCTTCTTCCTGCGAATCAGAGGATGTGGTGCCTGACTCGCAGCTGCTCGATGATTCTGATTCTACCGTTTCAGTCTGCGCAGATGGAGCTTCGACGTCAGAATCCTCAGCGATCTCAAGTTTGATCTTCTCGAAGCATCTTCCAGACCTCGATTTGTCTGGATCAAAGTCTCCTCTTCAAATTGCGTCCAGTAGTTGCTCCAAGGTTCTGAGAGGGCCTGACAGGCTGTCTCTGGAGTAGGGACGAATCCCCACCCAGAAGTTCCCGATCGTTTATGGATTCTCCAAATACTTGGCAAGGAACGACAACATGGCGACTTTAAAGGAATGGGAGGTCCTCCTTCGATCGCCTCGAAAGCCTGCCCTGTCCAAAATCATGTTGAGCCACAAGTCAACTTCTATTTGTCGATATGGGCCGCTTAGTAGGTTCTTCTTCAGCTGTGGGCGCCGGCGTGATCGGGTACTCCAGGTTGAAGCTTCCTAGAATGGGCGTTCTGACTTCCATCCAAGCATTCACCCAATTTGATTGAGCAACACCATAAGCAGGAGGCAGCGCAGTCAAAACTCCATCACTGCAAGTATTGGCGCATTTGGTCTTGTGGTCCAAGACTTTCGCTTCCAGATGCACGGGCAGGTCGAAACTGACGTCAGCTTCCATGTGTTCCGCATGTTGGAGGTCATTCCAGCGAGATCTGCTGTAAACTCCAAAAAGTGCAGCCCCACAAAAAAGCCTGTCCCAAGGATCTGCTCCGCCATCATCTAGACAACTGCGCAAAGCCAGCAACTCTGAGACTAACAATGGTGAAGCTTGTCTTTGAGGCACCTTCTCGATGAGAGTTTTTCTGCAAGGTTCTCCGCTCCCACCACATAGGTCACAAAACGCTACGATTCCACAAGCGACTGCATCCTACTCTTGGAGGCACCTGCGCCCCTTTGCTCACACATGAATGAGTACATGTGGACTCATCCGATGGAAATTCAAGTCCTTTGTGCTCCAAGAAACCTAAATAGTTTTGTAAAGCATTGACCCTTTTCAGCAACGTGAGTGGCGATCTGGTTGCAAGAATGTCTTTTTGACCATCCTCAGCTTTGATGCCTTGGAGGACAACGCCTTGAACTGTTGGACTACTTCTTAATCGTCAAACATGCTATCCAGAACATCGTGCCATCGTTTGATCGCTGCTTCGAGTCTGTTTCTGTGGTTTTGTTTTTGTGGTAATGTTTTGGTGTTGTGGTGGTGTTTTGCGGCGGTG